>CM076581.1:604422534-604496187 GCA_034641835.2 Pinus albicaulis | reverse complement strand
ACCATATATCTCACAAAGTGATATTGAACATCAATGTGCTTTGTCTTTGAATGATAAGCAGGGTTCTTAGCCAAGAAAATTGCACTTTGGCTATCACAGTCTATCCTTATAGCTTGTTGTACCAGCCCCATACTTGAACACAATCTTTGCAACCAAACTGCTTCCTTTCTTGCATGAGTGGTTGCTATGTATTCTGCCTCTGTAGTTGAAAGAGCCACTACAGACTGTCTTTTACTCATCCAACTGACTGCGCCTCCAAATAGGCTAAACACATACCCACTTTTAGATCTTCTTTGGTCCAGATCTCCAGCCCAGTCTGCATCAACAAAACCACGAATGTCCAACATTCTTTCCAATCCTGGTCTTCCCTGGTAGCACAAGCCATAATCACTAGTGCCACGTAAATATCTGAAAACCCGCTTCATTGTTGTCCAATGCTCCTTCCCTGGGTTTGACATAAACCTGCTCAATACTCCCACTGCATGTGCAATGTCTGGTCTAGTACAGACCATTGCATACATCAAGCTACCCACTGCACTTGCATATGGAACACGGGACATATACTCCTCTTCTTCTTGTGCCTTGGGACACTGTTCAGCAGACAGCTTTACACCTACAGGAATAGGAACCTTCACTGGTTTACTATCCTACATATTGAACCTCTGCAATATAGTCTCAACATACTTCCTCTGGTTTAACCAGAGCTTCCTCTTTGCCCGATCTCTCTTAATTTCCATGCCCAAAATATAATTTGTAGCACCCAGATCCTTCATGTCGAATTTGGAGAACAGTTGGGTCTTTAAATCTTGGATAATTTCTTTGTCATTTCCAATCAACAACATATCATCCACATACAAGACCAAATAAATAACATGGTCACCAATTAATTTAAAATAAACACAGTGATCCTCCTTGCTTCTGGTGAAGCCAAGTCCCCGTATGTAGGTATCAAATTTCTGATACCACATCCTTGGTGACTGTTTTAACCCATACAGAGACTTCTTCAACCTGCATACCAGTTCTTTCTTACCCTTCACCATAAAGCCTTCGGGTTGCTTCATGTAGATCTCCTCTTCTAGATCCCCGTGAAGAAATGTTGTCTTCACATCCATCTGTTCTATCTCAAAATCAAATGCAGCAGCAACAGATAAAAGTAATCTAATAGAAGTAACTTTGGCAACAGGAGAAAAATATCACCAAAATCAATTCCCGGCACCTGGGAATAACCTTTTTCTACCAACCGAGCTTTGTATTTCTCCACCTTGCCTTCTACATTCATCTTCTTCTTAAACACCCATTTTCTCCCGATGGGCTTCCTTCCAACCGGCAACTCCACCAGATCCCATGCCTCATTTTTGTGCAAGGATGCCATTTCATCAACCATGGCCTCCTTCCAGAGTTTTCCATCCTCGGAATCTACTGCCTCCCTGACAGTTCTGGGATCATCATCAGTTATAGTTAAGGCAAAACCTGAACAGAAAGCAGATGGACTATACCTTTATGGTTGCCTTCTTTCCCGAACTGATCTTCTCAAAGCTGGAGTTTGTGGCTCTTCATCTTCTGAGTCTTCTTCTGTTGTAGAGTCTGATTCATCCTCCTTTAGCTCAAACTCTATCTTCTCAGGTTCCTTTGGTAGGATTTCATGTTTAACAACATATTTCACTTCTCTAAACACCACATCTCGGCTGTACACAACCTTCCTTGTTTCTGGGTTCCAAAGCTTGTAACCCTTTAAACCATCCTTATACCCAATAAAGATGCACCTTTCAAATTTATTATCCAACTTAGTCCTTTTCTCCTTTGGAACATGTACATATGCATCACATCCAAATACCCTTAGATGTGAAAGAGAGGGTTTCTTACCAGTCCATACCTTATGTGGAGTCTTATCCTCCAACACTGATGAAGGTGATCTGTTAACCAGATAGCATGCAGTCTCCACTGCCTCTGCCCAGAATTCTTGTCCTAACCCGGTACCACTAAGCATGCTTCTTGCCTTTTCCATCAGTGTTCTGTTCATTCTTTCTGCAACTCCGTTTTGTTGAGGTGTGTATGGAGTAGTCTTCTGCCGTGCTATACCACACTTCTTACAGAACTCTTCAAATTCCTTCTTGCAGAACTCCCCACCATTATCTGTCCTCAGCGCCTTTATCTTCTTCTCTGTCTGGTTTTCCACCAGAGTCTTAAATTCTTTAAATCTGTCAAAGACTTCAGATTTCTTCCTCAAGAAATATATCCATGTATTCTTTGAGAAGTCATCTATGAATGAAACATAGTACACAGACTTTCCCAGTGATGGAACTGACACAGGTCCAAACACATCACTGTGCACAAGTTCTAATATCTTGTTCGCCCTCTTAGCACCAGAAGGAAAACTCACCCAATTTTGCTTCCCATATACACAATGTTCACAGAAATCGAAATCCAGAGAGCAATTAGACATACCTTCTACCATACCATTTCTATGCAGTATCCGAAGGCCCTTCTCTCCAATATGTCCAAGCCTTTGATGCCATAGCATGGTCTTTTCTCCGAAGACAGCTAGGCTTTCCACTCCACTTTCAGGAACCACAGAACTGTTACACCCATCAATAACAGTGCTACCTTGTAGCTTGTATAGAGTTCCAGTCCGAACTCCCCGCATTAATACCAGTGCTCCCCGAACCATCTTGCAAGCATCTTTCTCGAACACTGTTTTTACACCTGCATCATCCATCTTGCTTACATAAATCAGATTTCTGGCCAATGCAGGAATATGCAGAACACCAGGAAGTGTTCTAATCCTTCCACCTTGCAGCTTTAGCTTGACCTTTCCATGTCCGATGATTCTGGCCCTCCTATCATCCCCTAGGAAGACATCACCACCATCATATTTCTCATACTCGCAGAACCACTCCCTATGGGGAGTGAAGTGAAAGGATGCACCTGAGTCAATCAACCACGACTCATGATCTACATGTGTATCTGAAGAAGAAGCCAAATACACATCCCCACCTTCATCCGAGGTGGTTTTTGCCTCTGCAGAAGGAGCATCATCAGATCCCTTTTCTTTCTTGGGAGCTTTAGATCTGCAGTGCTTTTTGTAGTGCCCTTCCTTTCCCCATTTCTAGCACACCTTTACAAACTTTCTAGGAGATTTAGATTTCCCTCTAGATTTAGATCTCCTACTCGAAACCTTATTCTTGTTTCTATTCTGGGATCTTCCTCGTACAGATAAGGCATCTCCATTTTGACCCTCCATATTTCTCCGTCTCATTTCCTCCGACAGCAAGGCTGAGACAATGTCATCAAAATTCAAGGTATTTGTATTGCTACCTATTGCAATAACCAGACTGTCCCACGAGTCTGGTAGAGAACACAAAAAACTGATGCACTTATATTCATTTGAGATTTTAATATCAACAGATGACAACTGACTTACCATAGTATTGAAGGCGTTCAGATGCTCTGTCACCGAGTCTCCATCCTTCATCCTCAAGTTATACAACTTTTTCTGTAAGAACAATTTATTCACCAGAGATTTATATTGGTACAAAGTCCCTAGCTTGTCCCATAAGGTCTTCTCCGTAGCTTCCCCAGATACATTCAACAATACTGAATCTGAGACACACAACCGTATTGTGCTCTTTGCCTTCCGATCTAGTTTCTTCCAGTCTTCATCTGACATTTTCGTTGGTTTAGTACCCGGATCTACCGCAATCCACAGATCTTTATCCACTAAGAAATCCTCCATATTGAGCTTCCAAAACTCAAAACTCTGACCATTAAATTTCTTGATCTCTATCTTCCCACAGCTCGCCATCTTCTTTCACCGCAAGAATCGATCTCGTAGATATCCCACTGAACAGGGTCTACCTCAGGCATGAGAAAAAAACCCCTCGCAGCAAAGGTGTCCCCTTGAAGATGAACCTGCTGTGATACCAAATGAAGAAAAAATTACCAGAGAAGATAAATAATTACCGAGAGAAAGAAATATAAAACAATCAGAAACAAATCATAAACATAAACACAGATGTTTAACCGGGAAAAACCCCAAACTCCACGGAAAACCCATCCTAATGCAATTTCATTATCCTTGGGCCAAAACCCTGGCCAATCCGGCCAAGTGAGCCTTCACTGCTCACATCCAGGCCTACATTACAATGAAGTCCTCCAAGCCTTTTATAGGCTCCATTACATGCAATACCATGAGTTGAAAACAATGGGTGCACAATACCATGTGCCCCAAAACTACCCATTGATACTGCTCTATAACTATTTTTCTTCTCGTCTATATGAATCCTTTCCTTACGAGAGTGTCACCTCTCTTTTGAATGCATTTCCTCAATTTCCTCTTGTGTGTTTACCAATGCCAACCTATCCCACAAGAGTAGGGCTTGATTGTCCTTTTCTTAGCTGGTCATACTCCATTTTTATTGCTTGTACATTCTACTCTTTTAATCCAGTAGGGAGGTCGGTTGCAAATTAAATGCAAGCTTTTGAGCTCAGTTATTTCACCAAGCAACTTCTCCTCCACATACTCTGAATTCGTGTCCTCTCTCCCTGTTTAGCTCAATTATTTTCAAAATTTTCACAATTATTTATAATAATCTATGAAATATTACATGAGGGGGCAGCCAAGAAGGGTTGTCACACATGTGTGCATGAATGCCATCAACATCCTTGATATTACCAATGTAAGTGTGCCTCATTGTGTTAAGCCCTAGACAAGCCCCCATGTTAACCCTAAAAGCTCTTCTTAAAGCCTTAGATATTGAGTTGTTACATTTATACTATCGTATTATCATGTAGGTCGAAACCTATTATTGTAGCCGTTCATTATAATTGTACCCTTTCTCTCTTGTATATATAACAAGGAGACCTAATCTTAGTATCATCATATCTTGTCTTGTATTTAATTCATTGTAAAAGGAGGTTTCACCCTCAAAGTCGATTGTGCTTGTTGATTTCTTATCGCTTTTATAACACAAATTTCATAACATTTGGTATCATAGCATCTGTACCTAAGGTTTTATTTTGTTTTTTCAAATGAGTCATTATAGAATTTTTGCTATAATTTTTTTTTTTGAGGAGAAGCTTTAAACTATGTAAATTTGTGATAATTGAGGAGATATATCAAAGCATATTAAGTCAAAAATTCATATTCTAGTTCATGTTGGGTGTGGAGCCTGATTATCTTATTTATTTTGTATCACAGCGTTAGAATCCTATACCTTAATGGGGGCGGCAACGCCGCTTGTAATTAAACGCTGCCTGGGGGGTCCAGGGGGGGTAGCTACGAATTTATGGAGCCCCCCTTGGAGGGGGGTTTCGGGGGCAGCGCCCCCGAAGCTAAAAATAGATGTAAAATTGCCTTGTAAAAGTATAGTAATTTCTAGTCAATCTAGGCCGTTCATTAGGTGGATGATTTGACGGTAGAAGTTATGTTTAGTTTAAGGTTTTTTGCCCTGGAAGGCAACCCCTCGCGTGTATGAGGGTATTGTATTGCGGCTGTGTATTGTATGTGTATTCTCGGAGCGAGAAAAAGATAGGGAGACTGTGAGAGAGAACAGAGGATATTACAACAGATCTGCTGTAGGTTGTATCTCTTCATTTTACTGGATAATAGAAAGGAAGGACTGGCTGTTCGGGGTGGATGTAGCCCAAACTGGGTGAACCATGTATATCTGTGTCTCTCTGGTTTTATGTGTTTTGTGTGCTTGTGTTTTATACGTATTTTATGTGTTTCATTACTCTGTAATATTTAATTTTCTAACAGTTCATTATAATTTTGGAGATTCACCCTATGGAAGTTAACGTTTGTGAATGATCCTAAAATAAATTTCAAATGACTGATCTAGTAATTTTCACTATAATTTTTTATTTTTTTGGACATTTCAAATTGTGAAATTTGTAAGATACCAAGGATATTTCTCCAAGTACAACTAGTAAAAAATTTAAATTAGGGTTCACTACATATTTAGAGATACACCCTGTGGAAGTTAGTGTTTATAAATAGTCCTAAAATTAGTTTCAAATGAGTGATCTGGGATTCTTGCTATAAATTTCTCCCAAAGAAGCTTCAAACTGATGCAATTCAGTTTAGTATATTTTTTTTCATCCATCTTGATGTTTATAGAGTGGAAAAAGTGGAGGAATTGTCTCACAAGACCATTTTTACCAATGGGGCCCTATTTGGAAAATTAAGGTGTGAGACCTTCTGTGAGCATCTTGAGGCATCAAAAAACATTGTTTTGAGGGGTAAAATTTGCCACTTAAGTTAAACATATTTTTGAGCTATTCTACACATAGAGAGCTTTCCAACGACACAAGAATCGCCTCAATCAAAGTCCATATGCAAAATTTATGCCACTTAGAAGTTGACCTTCGTGTTTTTACCACCATAATTCGAGAGGATGCCACGATGACCCCCATTATTCATGGAAAAGGGGTTATCCATGTGATCATGATGAATAATATTCTAGAAGAGACAATATTGTAATACTTAAGATTTGATGGAGTAAAAATTAACTTCTAGCAGGCTTGGGCTATGTTATAATTGGTCCACTAGGAGGAAAAGGGGTTATATTTCTATTCTAGTGCATTGTGTTCCATAGACAAGCAGAGTAGATAATAGGGGAATATATAAAAAAAGAGGCTTTGTGCATTGTAGTATCCCAAGGGCCATAAACCTCACTTCTTTGTCATTGCATCCATTTTACGTTTAAAGAAAGAGAGTAGAACAACCTCACCTTCTAGCTCGATTTTCTCCCGAAATGGTTTCGCAAGATATATCTTGTGTTAGTTGTGGTTTGTGAGTTTTTATTCATTATTTTATGTTTTCTGCATAATTATAATTTTCATGCATACACAATAAAAAATAATTAATATATCACAAAATCTAAGGATAAATAAACCCCCATAGTGTAGATTTCATATTTTCTAATGAATTGTCCAAAGGAATATACACAGTAGTTTACGAATCACAAACCATGAAAATTTGGGAATCTAACGAGACATATTGAGGTAACTTAAGTACAAATTTTAGAATCATTGTTAAAAATTTGGACATGTGGCATGCTAAGCAAGATTGCTCTTAGGAAGTGGCAAAAAATCAACGATTTTGGGAAAGTTGCTATAAATTTCACTTGGCACATCAGATTTTGGTCAAACCTATGTATTTATAAAGAAGATATATTAGAATAATATATGGAAAAAATTTAGAATTACAAGGGCTCAAATTTTGAATATATATCATAAGAAAGGTCAACCATCCAAATAATCTACAAATTAGGGTTTTGAAAGGTATGCAAATTACAATTGGCATAACTTTGATTGGAAGATCTATTTTGGGTGATTCAAAATTTGTGACAAAGAGGAAAAATAAGAGCACTTTTATTTCCACAAATAGCTCCTACAGGTGCTTCAAAAGTTACTTCAACCACCGAAATCTCATTTAGACTCATAAAGAAATAAAGGATATTCATTATTTGGTATCCAAATAGGAAAGACAATATTCATAAGCGCAAGAATTATTAAAAAATGCGGAATAAAATATAGAGGAAAACAAGGAAGAAATGGAATATATTAAGAAAGAAATATCAAAGTGCATCAAATGAAGAAATATAAGGATCCATGGATTCCATTGAGAAGGATTTATCCGAGAGTCTTCCTAAAAAAGTCATGGACATCTAGGAAATCATGAAAATAAGGAGAACAATTTTGTTGAAACTCAATCACATGTTGGGAGTATTTTATCACAATTGGAGAGCACAAATATTGATTTGTCGAACCAAAATCATGTTTTATTTCAAACCAAGATTAACATCATTGGGGCTTCCAGTCAGTTCCAAGGAAATACTTCATTTTGAAGATCAAGATGAGGAAGTTTGATGGTAATGATCCTATAACATGGATATTCCATATGGAGAAATACTTTGATCTACACCAAATAATAGCTTTACAAAAGATAAATATTGCATCTATATTTATAAAACAAGACAATTTTTTATGGTATCAATGGATTTGTGAAAGGAAAAAAAATTCTAGTGTATTTTGTTCCATTTCTATGGAGGAGTTGATAACACATTGTGGGAATATTAAGAGAAATACTTTCTTTAGTCAATTGGTGAATCTTCGGTAAACAGGTGCAATTACAAAGCATATTCAACAATTCTAAAAGTTGAGTGTTAGTGTAAAGAACCATTTAGAGGACAATTTGTTAGAACTTGGTATGGGAACTTTGATGTGAAGCATCCAACATGTGGCATGTCTCTTTGAACCTTAATCCTTGGAGCATGCTTTTAATTTGACAAGGAAAGGTGAAAGTAAAAGTATTGGTACTACAAGAGTGCTCACTAACAATTATCAAGAACATCATGATCCCTCTCTTAACCTCACTTAACTAACAAGGTTGAAACCTTAGCAATTTAATGAAAGAATATGAAGATGACTATGTTTCAATTGTGACAACAAGTACAGTAAGGAGCATCAACGTAGCAAGAAGAAATTATTCAACATATACTATGGAGAGGAAGAAGATCAAGAAATGGAATTGCCACAAGATCTAGAGCTAGAAAAGACTACTCCAATCATATCCTTTCATGCATTGTCTATTATCAATACTTCACAAACCCTCAAGATAGAAGGATATATGAAAAATAATAAGGCTACAATGTTGATTGATTCCGGGAGTACCCATGAATTTATCATTTACAAATTGGGAAAAATTCTCAAAATTTTCATATCCTAGCAAATAAAATAATGATTGCAAATGGAGTTATCATAAATTGTTCAGGAAAGCGACATAGCAATAAGTTGAATATGTAAAACTTTTGTCACTATCCCTGTACTCCATGTTCCCAGATCTTGGTATTAGGTCCCTATATTACTAGTATAGTCCCTTATTGTTGTTAGTGTAACCCCCTTATTGTTATTATTGTACCCTTGTAACCCCCATATTTTTATTATTGTGCCCTTAAATTATTATTGTTAGGTCTGCTAGGATTACATTCTGGCTCCATGGAATCCTATATATAGAAAGGAGGTTTTGTAATTTGAATCATCAAAGAATTGTTCATTCATGTAATGTATTGGAGGTTTCCCCCTCGAAGTGGCTTATTTCTAAGGCGTTGATATCTCTTTTCTTCTCTTTTTGGAGCTGGTTTCACAACATTTGGTATCAGAGCTTTGAGATTCTAGGGTTTCGCTGCTCCAAACAGGTCATTGTGGAATTTTCTCTATAAATATTTTTCTACGAAGGTTCATAATCTGAAATTTTTAGAGTAAGAATAAAAATCACGAAGACATTGTCACAAAATTTTAGATCTTGATTCGAAATATTTTTGGAGATATAATCTGTGGAATTTAGGTCATTTTGTAGGCTCCTAAATTTAACCTAAACAAGTCATCATGGTATTTTCGCTATAACTTTTTTCTACGAAGGTTCAGAAGCTAAAATTTTTAGAGTGCAAAGCCAAAATCCTGAGGAAAATTGTTCCACCATTTCATATCTTGGTTGGCAATGTTTTCAGAGATATGATCTATGGAAGTTAGGTCTTTTTCAGGATTTTGAATTTCATCTGAAAGAGGTGACCGTGGAAAAATATTCATAGCTCTCTCTCTGAGCATCAGATTGGAATTATTAAAAAGTGACCATAAGTACGTGGAATGTAGTTTTATGTCTATAAATTTTAGAGCCAAAGGAGGAAACAGTGACACGTGGAAAGTCGTACAAGTTCACTCTACTGAACCAGTCTAGAATTGGGTCATTGTGGGAGATTAGACATAACGTTTCCTTGAAGAATCCAAATCAGATCATACCTGTGGCATTTGAAAGAAGCTTTAGAGGGCTACTATAGGGCTCAATTTCAGATATTGAGGATTCATAATTATAGAGATAATTCAATTTCAATATTGATCTCCTCAAAAAAAAAGTAAAAGGTGTGTATTTGTTTTTTCGAATTGCATAAGTCTTGTTTGAAGAA
Source organism: Pinus albicaulis (assembly GCA_034641835.2). NCBI lineage: Eukaryota > Viridiplantae > Streptophyta > Pinopsida > Pinales > Pinaceae > Pinus > Pinus albicaulis. The sequence continues at coordinate 604,486,222 of CM076581.1, read as the reverse complement.
TCAAGTTGGAATTGATTCAAGGGCTTATTGTAGAATAGATATCGGAGGTATTGGATTAAAATGGCCCTAAAAGAATTCAACACCCATTAAGCCTTTAGAAGGCTCTACTATGACTCACGAAGACGAAGAATGGCAACATGACATATCAAAATTACAAGAGCAAGTGCAACAAATTTCGCTCTCGCAAAGAGCAACAAAAAATGACATGGAAGTTTTGAAGAAAGGTGTGGAAACTAAGATGGATGGTTTGAAGAAAGACGTGGAATCTAAGATGGATGGTTTGAAGAATGGCATGGAATCTAAGATAGATGGCATGGAAGCTGGCATGGAATCTAAGATGGATGACATGGAAGCTAAGATCGATGAGAAAATGGAAAACATGAAGAATGATCTAAAGGTGGACATGTAAGGTGTGACAAAGTTGATACAAGAAATGTTTCCTAATGGTGAAAAGATAGTAGAGGAAACTCATGGTGAGAACAAAATAAATGTTAATCGTGATTTCATAAAATCTAATGTTTGCGGGAAGAACCACCATATTCCAAAAATGGATATGAGGAAGTTTGATGGAAAGGATCCTGTAACATGGATACTACAGATGGAGCAATATTTTGATCTCAATAATGTGCAAAACACACAAAAGGTACACATTACAACTTTACATTTAGAAAAAAATACATTTGTATGGTATCGATGGCTTTGCTCCCGTAAAAAAATTGTCACTTGGTCAATTTTTACGGAGGAAATGATAGCACATTATGAGGATACAAAGAGCAACACCTTCTTTAGCCAATTGATAAATCTCAAACAAAAGGATTTAGTGGGGGAGCATATTGAGGACTTCCAAAAATTGAATATTAGGGTAACTAATAATCCAGAGGAACACAGGATTGATCTCTTCATAGGTACTTTAAAGGATAACATCCAACATGAAGTTCGCGTTTTGGAACCTGATTCATTGGAGAAGGCATTTAGGTTGGCAAGAAAAATTGAATGTAAAATTATGGCAACAAGGAAGCCTGCCACTCACTTCTATAAAGAGGGAAGTGTTGCTACTCTTAGATTTCCACAACCTACAAGGTTGACACCACAACAATTGGAAGAAAAAAGAGCAAAAGGGCTTTGCTACAGTTGTGATAGCAAATACACTAAAGGTCATAAGTGTGCTGAGAAGAAATTATTTTACATAGATTGTGAAGAGGAAGAAGAAAATGAACAAGAAGAGGATATACACCAAGAACCAACCCAAGAAGAGGAATAAATGAGTCCGACCATATCATGTAATGCATTGGCAGGAATTACCACTCCTCAAACTCTCAAGATAGAAGGACATATCAAGAAGAAAAAGGTAATAGTGTTGATTGATTAGGGTAGTACCCATAATTTTATTCATTGTAAGGTAGCCAAGGAATTGAATTGTTTCCTATACCCAACACCAGAATGTCAAGTGATGGTTGCAAATGGAGGAACTATAAATTGCTCTGGAAAATTCCATAATATCAAGCTAATCATGGGGGAATATGTATTGACTAGTCCAATGCTTTCCATTCCTATGGGAGGTGCTGATGTTGTACTAGGAGTACAATGGTTACAATCTTTGGGGACGGTAGCTTTTAATTTTGAAGAACTTTTCTTGAAATTTTTTTCAGAAGGAAAGGAAGTTGAATTACGGGGTATTGTGGGGAAGCCAGGAAGGATAATAAGCTCTAATGTCATGACAAAGCTTCTAAAGAAAGAACAGCGAGGCGTAATTGCACAATTATGCTCACTAGAAGTTCCAACATCAAATTCATCTATTTCTGCAGATCTCCAACAAGTCTTGGACAATCATTCCAAGGTGTTTGAAACTCCCAAAGGACTCCCACCTATTCGTGATCATGATCATGCTATTCATTTGATTCAGGAAGTGTTCCTCCAAACATCAGGCCTTATAGATATCCTTACTTCCAAAAGAGCGAAATTGAACGTATGATTGCAGAAATGTTAGAGGCGGGTATAATTCAACCTAGTCAGAGTTCTTTCTCTGCTCCTGTAGTATTGGTACACAAGAAGGATGGATCATGGCGAATGTGTCCGGATTATAGGGAGCTCAATAAGCTCACCATTAAAGACAAATTTCCCATTCCTGCGATTGATGAATTATTGGATGAATTACATGGAGCAATTTATTTTACCAAGTTGGATCTTCGTTCAGGATATCATCAAATTAGAATGAAGACTGAAGATATTCCAAAAACAACATTTCAAACTCATAAGGGTCATTATGAATTTTTGGTCATGCCTTTTGGCCTTACCAATGCACCTTCTACATTTCAAGGGTTGATGAATTCCATTTTCAAACCCTTAGAAAATTTGTGCTAGTATTTTTTGATGATATACTAATCTACAGTAGGTCTTGGAAGGATCATGTTCAACATGTTGAAAGGGTGCTCAAACTATTGCAGGAGAAACAATTATATGCAAAAACATCCAAATTTTTCTTTGGAGTACAAGAGGTGGAATATCTGGGTCATATTGTATCTCACGAGGGTGTTAAGGTAGACCGTAACAAAATTAAAGCCATTAAGGAGTGGAAAGTCCCCACAACCATAAAGCAGTTGCGAGGATTTCTCGGGTTAACAGGGTATTATCGCAAGTTTGTTAAGAATTATGGGAGAATAGCAGCACCTCTAACAACATTATTGAAGAAAGATGCATTTTCATGGACTCCTGAAGCAACTAAGGCCTTTGAACATCTTAAAGAGGCATTGTGCCTAGCACCGGTCTTAGCTACGCCAGACTTCACAAAAACCTTTATTGTGGAATGTGATGCCTCAGGAAATGGAATTGGTGTTGTTTTAATGCAAGAAGGAGGACCCATTGCTTTTGAAAGTCGTCCAATCAAAGGAAAGTATTTACAGAAACCTATTTATGAGAAGGAAATGTTAGCAATACTGCATGCACTAAAGAAAAGGAGAACTTACCTAATGGGAAGACACTTCAAGGTAAAAACTGATCATGATAGTCTTAAACATTTTTTGGAACAAAGACTATCTTCAGAAGAGCAGCAAAAATGGGTCACAAATATGTTGGGTTATGACTTTGAAATAATCTACAAAAAAGGGAAGCTAAATGTTGTTGCAGATGCACTCTCAAGAAAGAATGAAGAGGTGGAAGCATTGCTTTGTGACATTTCTATTATCCAACCAGATTGGATAACCGAAGCAAGAGATGAATGGAAGAAGGACGAAGAAGTGTGGACACTCATTCAAAATTTGCAACAAGATCCTAGTACATCTGATACATTTAGTTGGAAAAATGATTCCTTATGGTACAAAGATCACTTATATCTTTGTAAGAATTCCCAACTAAAACAAAAGATTCCTTTGGAATTGCACACTTCTCCTTTAGGAGGACACTCAGGATTTTTAAAAACTTACCACAGGGTGAAGAAAGAATTTTTTTGGGATGGCCTTAAATCTGATATTCAAAAGTTTGTAGCGGAATGTTTGGTTTGCCAGCAGAATAAAGTTGAGACAATTAAGACCCTGGGACTTCTACAACCTTTATCCATTCCAAGTCAACGTTGGGAGGAGATTTCAATGGATTTTATCACGGGTTTACCTAAGTCCGAAGGAAAGAGTGTCATCATGGTGGTAGTTGATAGAATTACCAAGTATGCACACTTTTGTGCATTATCTCATCCATTTAAAGCAAGTACGGTTGCTACTACATTTATGGACAGAATTCAAAAGCTACATGGAAGCCCAAGGGTTATTGTGAGCGACAGAGATCCCATTTTTACTGGAAATTTTTGGACGGAGTTATTTTCCTGTTTGGGTACTCAATTAGCTCATAGCTCATCTTATCATCCTCAATCTGATGGTCAAACTGAGATAGTAAATAAAATTTTGGAAGGATATCTTCGTTGTTTTGTATCTGATAAACAAACACAATGGGTCAAGTGGTTACCTCTCGCTGAATGGTGGTATAACATTTCCTTCCATACTGCAGCAAAAATGACCCCATTTATGGCACTTTATGGATATCATCCACCATCCATCACATCATCTTTAAGGGAAAATTCGAAGGTTCAAGCAGTGGAAGATCACATCGAGCATCAGCAAGAAGTTCTCCAACTCTTAAAGGATAACCTGAATTTGGCACAAATCGAATGAAACAACAGGCAGATCAACATCGCAGCGAGAGAAGTTTTGATGTAGGAGATTGGGTATTTTTACGGCTACAACCATATAAACAAATGTTCCTCAAGCAAGCTAAGAAGGATAATAAATTATCGCCAAAGTACTATGGTCCTTACAAGGTGTTGCAAAAGATTGGTACTATGGCATACAAATTGGAGCTTCCTTCTTCTTCACGAGTGCATCAAGTTTTCCATGTTTCATGCTTAAAGAAGGTTATAGGTGAAAATCTTCCAGTTCAAACAATATTGCCAGAACTTGATGAGGAAGGAAAAATCATATTGGAACCAGAAGCGGTCATGGAAGCAAGAACTCGACAACTACGGAATCGATCAATTTCAGAGTATCTCATCAAGTGGAAGAACTTACCCACTGAAGATTCTACATGGGAGGATGAGAATTTTATACAGAAGCACCCAGAGCTACTCAAGCATTGAGGACAACACTTTTTTGAAGGAGAGGGGCATGTTGGGTCCCTATATTACTAGTATAGTCCCTTATTGTTGTTAGTGTAACCCCCTTATTGTTATTATTGTACCCCTGTAACCCCCATATTGTTATTATTGTGCCCTTAAATTATTATTGTTAGGTCGGCTAGGATTACATTGTGGCCCCACTAAGATTACATTGTGGCCCCATGGATTCCTATATATAGAAAGGAGGTTTTGTAATTTGAATCATCCAAGAATTGTTCATTCATGTAATGCATTGAAGGTTTCCCCCTAGAAGTGGCTTATTTCTTAGGCATTGATGTCTCATTTCTTCTCTTTTTGGAGATGGTTTCACAACACTTGGAGAACCCCTACAGTGGTCCCTGTGTACTTTTCCCATCATGGAAAACATGCCTTTGGATCCCATACACTTTGAAGATCAATCCCTCTTTTAGTCATTCCTAGAGTAGTTCCCTAGAAACCCACTTTTTTGGAGGAGCGCGACCCTTTAGTGTCTCACCAACGCTTATGGAGAATCCTCAACCTATAACTACCACTAATCCACGCTGTTATGAACCCCATAGCTGCGCCGATATACTTCTGGAATCTTTTTAGAAATGGAAATGAAACTTCATGGCCTAGAAGCTTCGAGAGCGGAGAGATGGATGTTTGTGGATCAGGATATGGCGTAGGTTCCTCGTTTGGGCCTCTTGTTCCTACCAAAGAGGAACCACCAAAGGAGATAAGCCTTTCTCCCATCTTAAGTGGATGCATGTCCCCTCCTCCACTACTATAAATTAATCACCTTCCAATGCCTCTGATAGTTAGAAAAAAAGAGAAGAACATCAAAGAAAGGTTTGAATATTGTCTCAGGCATAGAAGGAGAGAGTTGAGACCCTCAGCCTTCTTGCATTGAGTTGGAAAAAGAGTGCTTTGGAGACGTGCCCGGATTTAGACCCATCAAAGCAGAGCTTCGACATCAAGTCTAAGGTTGTAGCTCCCCTTTTGATTAATAATATGATGCAACTGGTATTTACTTTCCATTCTTGTTTGTGGTTGTGATAAGAAGTCTAACACTCCTTGATCAATTAGAGAGATTGCTTTTGATATATGATTGTTGCACCTTTATACTCGTTGTTGTGTTTTGGTCACTTGTGCAAGTAACCGAACATTGGCAGCAACGAAGATCGAGCTTGGAAGAGCAAAAGACCAAAGGCTTCGACGAGGAGCAACATCATAACATCAGGTCGAGGTAGGCCATCTTATTTTCTCTGTGTTTCATTTGTAACCTAGGAAAGTAGATATTTGTTTTTTCCCTTTATAGCTAGATGATGCAGGAGCATCTGGCTCAAAAATTCATTATATTCTAGTATATATAGGGGGTATTGTATTTTCTAAGAAGTTGGATTCCTATATAACAAATTAAATAATTATTAAGATTTTAAGTGATTTTAATGAGAGATATTTAGAATATGGATTAATTAAATATTGAGATGAATTTTGTAAATGTTCTCGAATGTTGGAGAACATGAGAGAATTAGAATAGTTGAGAGCTCATAGGGATTGAGAGATTTGGAAATTAATTGTCAACCTCAAATTAGGATTTAGTTCATGATTTATGGGATTGAAAGGACTCTTAGGGACTAGTTGAAATTATTAAGGATCTGAACCAAAATTGGTTCACAAAACCTTTTGTATAAAAATTGTGGACCTTAAGGCATAAGGGAGGAGAGATTCGGGATTTTATATAGGGAGAAAAGGTTTGTATTGTGAAGCCTACAGGGCAGAGAGTAGGTGAAGAGGCCACTGATAAGAGAATACCAGGCCAGAATGGAATTCTTTTTGTAAATATCCGTTTATTAATATAGAGAACTCAATTTATGAGTTTATGTGGTGTGTACTGTATGTAGAATTATAAATCATGTATATATATATCAAAGTGTTTCTGTACAATATATGTATGCAGATGAAATTGGCAGATTCAAATCAGAGGATAGCATTGAGAGAGTGACCTGTCTTATACAAGTTATGTGTAATCCGAATTCGAAAATAACTAAAATTTGTGTTTGTTAGCATGCATTTCTGTCATTGTGTATCTGAGCTACAATTTTTATAAATCGATGAGACCGTGTGTTTTAAACAGGTCGAACACTCATTTTATAGTTTGAATCCTGTGTGGATTTGCGTATGTCAAAGATTGATCATCGATCACATAATGGATCGATGCCATTAAAAAACTTGGCCCTTCAAATCGATATCCAACACACATTACTTAGAATTGAGAAGAAAAAGAGAGGTCAGAAGGTATATAACATCAACGTTGAGAAGTTTGTTAATATGAAATTCTGTCATTGTGTATATGAGCATATTTTATGGTTGTGTATAAGATTTGAAATCGTGTAGAATTGCGTACACAACATAGTAGAATATGGATGGTAATCCATAAAAGTATTAAGATGATCCGGTGAATAACATATTGAATGGAAAAGTGGATTTCAAAAGGCGGTAAGTGGTATATCGCGCAACAAGTAATGTGGTAAGCAGTAATTCTTGTGAGCATGCGATGAGCCGTGGTGTTGCCACGTAGCAAGTTGACGAAAACAAAAACTGTTTATATCGCATGATTTCCAAGTTTTAACCATCGGTTTAGTTGAAGTGCGATTAAATGATAATTGTCGGATCAGACAGGAATCAACGGTGGAGATGGAATATATATAATGAGGAAGAAAAGAAAAATGATTAGACGATGGATATTTGAAGCTAAATGGAGCATCGGTAAATGTGCTATGGGCACAAAAGGTAAGTCATAAGGTTTATTGTTATTTCATGGGTGATAACATAGTGTTTGGTGTTAATGAAATTCCACCAAGCTTGTGTGATATTTTATTAATGCGAGTATGTAAGATTTTGTTTAACTAAAGTATAGAGTTATAAGAGTAAAGTCCAAAAGGAAAATGTTTCTGCATAAAGATAGAAGGATGAAATGGATTTTTAAGAAATGTGGATTTTCACCATGATAAAGCGTATTGAAATCTTGGAACATGTAGTATAATATTAATGTGGGTAGATGCGGTCTAAGACTGCATCACTAGACCCAATCTAGGGCTCTCTAATATACGTTGTCCACGAGAGAGGATTTACCTAGACAACAAATTTACAGCCTTTGGGAGTCAAGCCTCTAGTCTCCTTCCACTCTTTGAGATTTTTATTTTTAAATCTAGCTTTTGTCGAATGTCTATTTATCCTTTGTTTAAGTTATGTCATTACTTAAGTCGTCAATCTCCTTTCCTGGTATTAAGCCTAGCTTTCTTTGATAAAGCCTTTTGTTTTTTAGTCATTTTCCTTGATCGGTAATGCAGGATCCACGATAAAAGCGCTAATGGCTTATAGATGTTTTAAAACAAAGCTTATCCCCTTCCAGTAACGAGTACAACCTCAAAGGCGCTTATCCCCTTCTAGTGCGAGTGCAACCTCAAGGCGCTTATCCTCTTCCAGCATGAGGTGCAGCCTCACAGGCGCGCCAATTTTTGTGTAAATGTTTTTGGGGTTTCCTTTCATTGATTGCTAGTGTGTCTTACCCTTATAGGCTTCCTTCTCTGTTCGAATTGCTCTTGTTATCTTCTATTCAGTGACTTGATTGTCTCAATTAGTTCATCTTTGGTTTCTTTTTTTTCGAAATTGTGCATTCTCATCATCCTAGGGTTTCTAGGTGTTTTGTGTCTTTTGAATGGTTTCATGCTTCGCTGAATTCCAGACCTACTATTGAGTCAGTATTGTCGTCTATTTCGAACCTTTTGGTTTGGTTGTTTTTTGTTTTTCAGTTGATTTATGTGATTAGAGTTTTCAAGTGTCCATTCCATATGCATTTAGCTCTCTCTTCCATCGACAAGCATAGATTTCATTGCTTGTCTTCAACTGGAACATCTTTCTTTGGGTGTCAATCAATGTGAAAAGTGAAGAATGCTTTGTTTTGAGGAAATGATTTAGGGTTTCTCTTTGGTATTATGATTATTGCATCTTATAACATTTTGAGGAATTTCATTAGATAAGTACTCAAAGCAAGTGATTACATTTGAAGTGCATTCTACATCTTTTTGCATTGTGTTTATATTAAAAAAAAAACAAAAAGTTGTATTTGTTTTGCATCTAGAATGAAAAACTTCATTTCGATTGCTTCTATTGCATACAGTGGAAACTAGGAAAGTGAAAGAGTTTTTCATTTTCCTTTGAATTATGGACTTAAAGAAGTAGTGAAAATTGTCATCTAGTACATTTACTTGACTTCTGCAATGATTGTGTGAATCTCTTCCTCTCAATTAGTGTAGTTTTTCATCGAAATGAACAATTATATTTTTCTCATATAGTTGCATTTTAGGGATTCAGGTGACATCGGTGAGGCCTTAAAACCGAGACTTAAATTCAAGATAAACTTTAAAATTTATTCAATGAATCTAAGGAGCATTTGGAACTTAACGCAAAACATTTAAAGGTCTAGGCTAGAGACATGATTCAGTGTCTATAAACCTGGTAGTTGTCGCTAACATCCTGCGTTGCATCCCGGGAGTGAAACCTTATCCCACTTACAGAAGTATATATCACTTGCGACACATATGGTAAGTATATGGGGACGCTCTCACTGAATAGTTACACATTAGACAACGACAACACAGACTTGTGCTTCCTGTGTCGTTGATTATATAATGGGAGACCCCACTAGGTTGTTATCCTTTAGCCACAGGTAATCGAGTCTGCCACCTCGTAACGCGATACACCGAACACAACATTCATGGAGATTCCCTGCCCGTACTTCTTGGTTCGCCAGGAGGTATTTTTCAATTCATAGATACTTGGTAAACCCTCTTGCCTAGAACAATACTTTATTTTTATTTTTATTTTTTTAAGTTCTAAAATCAATTACCCACGATAACATGGCTCACCCGTAAAGTTATTTCTTGGTCACATCTTGAGTAACTCCTTATAAATACATTTTTAAAAGCCTTGAATAAATCACCTCTTGTCCTCTTTTGCTACTAAGATAAAGTCATTGTGGTTGAACCATCAATCTCGACTTCCCCTTCCTCATCCACTATCGAAGGGACATCACCACAAGTCTCTTCTAATGCTCCACCATTGATTGGAGCCCAAAGTTTTGAGCTTGTGATTCTTCCAAGTGTTCAACCCCTTGCTACTCAATCTCCTCTTGACGAGCCAGTTAGCTACATCTTGTTTCCTAAAAATCCATTGTTTGATTCTCTAGAAGTCTCTCCTCAATGATAGTATAGCCCGTTCGATACACCAAGTGTACCTTTCGTGCCTTCAACACGTACACATTGTACTATCACTTGTCAGTTATTTCCACCTATGGATTTTGAAGGTGAGGTCTCATCTCCCCTCGAAGTTTCAAGTTCTCTTAGTGGTATGGATGAGTCTTTGTATGAAGGGCATCAATTCCCTCCTGAACACTTTCCTTATGGGGGGCAGGCCTCTCAACCCTCTACCCAACCATCGATTCCATCTGGTTACACGTCCTTGGGACTTTCAATTTCCAGTGTTTCAAGTGCCATGTCCTTGTACCACAACACCATTTTGCAAAATATTGCGGTGCATAATTATGGTATATTTGTATCTGGTGCATCCTTTACTATCCCCGCTCAAACTACAGTTACGTTTGTTCCAACATAGCCAACTGTTTGCATTAGTGCTTCAGCACCTCTTGTTAGTGTACCAACGTCGATTCCATCAATCCCAACTGTTAGGGGGCAACCAACCCTGTCAAATGTTTCCAAGCTTGAACTGGACCATCTGTGAGTGGATCACAAACTCACATTCTGGGATACATTCAACCTGTTGGTAGCGTCCCTATGCATTCCAGATCATCCATTCTGGTGGGGTTAACCTATAATCAGTATCAACAAGATTTGAAAAACCAGATACTCAACCGACAACCCTATTTCCCTTATGGTTCTCAAAAGTTTCAAGGTCAGTATAGGATTCATTCAAGGGCTTGTGCATATCAGCAAGGGCCTACTTTCGTTCAACAACGACCCTGTGTGCAACAAGGTAAACCCTATGTGCAACAAGGATCACCTTATGTTCAATTCGGTCAACCTTTTGCTCACTAGAGTCAGTTTTCCTATGCTCAATAGGGACAACCTTTTGTTCCATAAGGACAACCTTACACTCAGCAAGGACAACCTTTTGTTCAACAAGGACAACCCTCATCTCAACAAGGTCAAATCTTTGTTCAGCCAGGTCAACTTGGGTCCCAGGCCTACATGGCCAACCTCAACAGCCTCAAGGTACCATGATGCAAAATCTTCAAGGTCAGACTTTGGGTTCACAAGGTCAGCCTCAAGGTACCATGATGTCCAATCCTCGACAACCTCAAGGTCAGCCTTTGGGTTCACAAGGTCAACCTTTGGGTTCACAAGGTCACCTTTTGGGTTCACAAGGTCAACCTCAAGTTACTGTGTTCCAAAGCATTCACCAACAAAAAAATCCATATGCTACGAATTATGCTTAGGCTGGACCTTAGTGGTCTACTGCAGGTCAAAATCCGTTTTTTTGTCCACAACCAGGATATGGTAAAAAATCCCCAAGGTTTCAATCCTTATGGGAAAAATCCTTCCGGAAAAAACCCATGGGGGCAGAATTTCTCCCAACCTGGTTGGAATCCACAAATGGTCCTTAACCAAAGGCCGATTATGCCTTTTAATCCGTAATTGCCTTTTCTTGCAACATTGGAACTACCCGATGTGTCGAGATTGAATAACAATATGATTCTCCATCATCCATATTGGATTATAGTTCCTACTAAGATCCCAAGAGATTGCCCTAAATTTGAAGGCAAGTCTGGAGAAGACCCCCAAGCACGCGTGGCATACCATCTCTGGTGTTCTTCTAATTCCTGGGTTGATGATTTCGTCTATCTGCATCTTTTCCAAAGAACATTGACTGGTGCCGTTGCAAAGTGGTACATCGAGCTTCCTTGTGGAACGTTCCAAGATTTCAATTCTCTAGCTATGTCTTTCCTCGTGCACTTCTAGTTACATGTTAACTATGAAATAAGAAATCACATCCTCACATCCTTGAAACATGATACCGCTATGCACATCTTCGATCGCAACCATGAATGGAGATAGCAGCGTCATTTGATCAAATTCGAAATTACCAATCAACTCTTGACCGAATGGTTCACCAAATCCTTCATTAGTGATATTTCCAAGGATATTTCTATGGGGGCATGTGTCACAGAGGAATAATCCATTGCTCGTGCACAGTATATTTCTCTAGTTTATTCCCAGTCTGGCTCGTTGTATGATCTCTTGCCTGATGCTCTGCGCGCTTCTACCAAACCTGAAACTTCGAAAGCAACAACAACACCACTTATCGATGACATCATTGGGTCAGTTACCTAGACTTCTCGAAAGTCTTCCTCTACTTCTAGTAAGCAGAAATCTACTTCCTTGTCTGATTCTGTCCCACTGAATCCTTCAAATCCTGGTAAAACTGCGAAGGTTAATGCCATACAATCTATTGCGGCAGACAAAACTTCCAAAGGTAAAAAGAAAGGCAAAGGAAAATCCAAATCTGATGCCCTAAAACATGATTCTCCCAAGCCTAATATTGATGATGGAACTAAGTGTAAGCCTAAGTACCCTTGCCTAATCTGTGACAACGAAAACTACACTAAAGACTGCTCATGACAGGCTAAATTTAGTCGTTTACTCAAAGGTACTCAATGAACTCTGGTTGTCCTCAAAGAAGCATTTCCGTCTCAGAAAACTCAAATGGTAGATCAACCCCCATCTTCTTCCTTGTCTGGTTCCCAAGTGTTTATGATGAATGAAACAACACCCATTTTTGTGGCCACCGCATCCAAAGATTATTCAACTCATCCTCTTCAGTCAGCGGAGAAATAAATTTCCGATGCTTCTTCTCCTTCTACTCCGCCCACTTCCAGTCCTCTTCATATCGAAAGACCTAGTCTCGATCCCGTCATCTAACCACCTTCTAAAGGTGTGCTTATAAAATCCTCTTATAATCTGAATGCCCGAATTTCTCAACATTACAATATCCTTGAAGACTTGGCTCAGGCACCTTTTGCTATGTCTACATTAGAGGTTCTTAAGAGTTGTCCTTCACAATTGAAATCCCTAATATCCGCAATTGGAGGAATTGATCTGACTGATTCGAGTCTCATCACTTTTGATCTAGAAAATCATGTTCTGTGTCTTCCCCATGATCTTGCTTTCCTCATTCAATTCATCATTCATGGAAATACAATCCATCAGTCGGTCGTGGATGAAGGTGCATCCACTTGCATCATGTATGTGTCTTGTTGGAAATCCATCGGCTCTCCAACTCTTAGCTAATCTCCGAACACCTTGGAGGCTTTCGATGGAAGAGATTCCCATCTTTTTGGTATTCTCCCTAACTTTCATATCACTTTGGAAGGAAAAACAGTCAATGTCGAAGTAGAGGTTGTTGACGCTAAACTCAAATACAATCTTCTACTTGCTCGCAGTTGGACCCATGTTATGCTTTGTGTGTCGTCCACTCTATTTCATGTCCTTCGTTTCCCACATCAAGGGAAGATCGTCATTTTCGAACAATTGTCCTTTTTTGCTTCTACTTCCTCAGAAAGAAACGTCCCATATGTGGAGCATACCACCGCACCATATGAGAGTGTGGGGGTAGGACGTTTTTAATATTCTGCCTTAATAGACCTTTTTTCTCTCCCACCACCGAACACTACTCAAATCAACATGACCTCTACTTCATCTAATCCTTGGATAATTCCTTCTCCTGATCAATTTGATTCCTTCGTGATGCTATGTCGTTAAGCCCTATTGAAATCAATTATGCTGAATTTATCTCGTCTTTGGCTCCCGATCCTGATCATACTACTCCTAGTATGTACTTCGACGTGTATTCTCAATCTCCTTGATTTGGTTCTTCAGATTCTTCTGATCCCTTGAACGAGATGTTTCCTTCCGACGAAAGTATCTCAGAGACCATGTCCCTCGAGGAAACACCCTAGGACGATACCCATCATCATCCTTCCTTTATTCCAAGCTCTGGAGCAATTCCTTCATGTCTTGAAAATTTTTCTTCCCATTCTCCAACCTATCCACTTCAGACACCCATCTTAACACATGAGGTCTTTTCTGAAGGAAACATGGGAAAAATCACTGCTACAATTCCTATCGACATTTTTGTCAAACCAAGAATCGTCAAAAACATCCATATTGGGGTAACTTGCTCTCTGGTTGAGATCAAGCTTTACATTAGTCTTTTTCAAGAGTTTCGGGATGTCTTTGCATGGTCATATGAAGAAAGTCCTGGCATTGATCCCAATATAGTGGTGCACGAGATACCCACTTATCATAATGCGAAGCCCGTTTGTCAACGACTCCGCCTCGTGCATCCTAGAAAGGAAACCACTATAAAGGGAGAAGTTGAAAAACTTCTCAAAGATGGGTTCATATATCCGATCCCTTTGACAGATTTAGTTTCTAATTTCATCCCCATTGACAAGAAGTATGGTGCAATGAGTGCCTGTGTTGATTATCGTGACATCAACTGTGCCTATCCTAAAGATAACTATCCCACTCCTTTCATTGAACAAATCATCGATGAATGTGTTGGGAGTGAGATATTTTCTTTCATGGATGGTTTATTTGGGTACAACAAGATTAATATCCTGCCCGCTGATGAACACAAGACTGATTTTATCTATCTCTGGAGAAATTTTGCCTACAAGAAGCTCCGTTTCGGCCTAAAAAATGTCGGCGCCACTTTTAAATGAGCGATGTTGTATGCCTTTCATGATATCAAACACATCGTTCAACCTTATCTGGATGATTTACCTGCAAATTTAGCGAAGCATCGTGATCGTCCTGCTCATCTTCGAAAAAAATTCTCCGCTGTAGACATTATAATAGCTGACTTAATCCACATAAATGTGTCTTTTGCGTTGAATCCGACATACTTCTAGTGTTTGTCATCTCCAAGGAAGGCATTCGTCTCGATCCTATGAAAGTTGAGGCTATTGTAAACTTACCCCCTCCTTCCTCCTTGCATCAACTGCATAGCTTACAAGGGAAAGCCATTTTCCTTCGTCGTTTTGTACCTAAGTACGCTGCGCTAGCTAAAGGTTTTACATGATTTATTAAGAAACAGATCCCATTTCTATCGGATGAGGTCACTCAAAAGGCCTTTGATGCCTTAAATATTGTTCTTATCAACGCTCCTTTACTGCATCCCCCGAACTACCACCATGATTATTTCCTCTACTTAGTAGCTACTTCCAGTACTATTGGCATGGTACTGGTCCAAGATGACAATGATGACACTAAACACGTTGTTTACCACCTCAGCCGTAATCTCATGGATACTAAGACTTGATATGCCCATCTCAAGAAATTAGATTTAGCTGCGGTTCACGTTGTTCAAAATTTTCAACATTACATTTTACTTGGCACGACTACCGTGATCTCCGATTGCAACCCCATGACCTACATTTTGACTCGTCAGTTACTGGGGGGAAAGTATTCTAAATGAATTGTCATCCTACAAGGAGTCAATTTGGAATTTACTGCTGCAAAATCTAAAAAAATCATTGGTCTTTGAAAAATTAATATGCTCCCTTCCCTCTTCATTTGTCTCTTCCAATTTTGACTAGCATATTCCAGATGCTACTCTCTTTCTTATTAGCACTATCGACCCTTGGTACAGTGATATCATCTTGTATCTCCAAAATAAAATTTTTCGATCTGAGTTGACTAAAGCTGATCGTCGACGCATTCGACATCACTCTCAACCCTATCACATCATAGGAGATACTTTGTACCACGTCGACACCGACTCAATTCTTCGTCGATGTTTAACTCTTGAAGAGGCGGAGAGAGTACTCAATGATTTCTACTATGGGGCATGTAGCGATCATATGTCTGGGTATGCCACTGCTCAAAATATCCTTCGTGCTAGGTATTTCTGGCCTTCCATCTTCAAGGATTGTATTCTTACCGTCTGAAAATGTCACACCTGCCAGATTTATCAACGGAAAATGCGCGCCCCACCCACACCCTTACACCCAGTTGTTACCGTCGACCCTTTCACTAAATGGGGCATTGATATTATGACATGTAACCCTTGCTTGGGTGGGGGGCATGGCTATATTATCACCGCCATCGATTACTTTACCAAATGGGCCAAGGTGATGCCTACATATGCCGCTAACGATAAAACTTCTGCTCAATTCTAATTCAATCACATTATAGCTTGGTTTAGAGTTCCTCAAGCCATTGTCACCGACCATGGCTCCCATTTTTGTCATTACATGACAGCTGAACTGACCACACAGTCGGGTCTGTGACATGACAGCTCGAATCCTTATTACCCTTAGGCAAATGGCTAAGTTGAAGTGGTCAAAAAAGTTTTAGTTACCACGCTTCAACACACCATTGGGATGCACAAGTCAAACTGTCATCTCATGCTTTTTTCAGCTCTTTGGGCTTACTGAACCTCAGCCAAAAATGCTTTTAGATTTACTGCTTTTCAGTTAGTATGTGGTTTGGAAGTAACTTTACCGATTGAATGCGAAATACCTTCACTCAAATTAGCTGTCGAATTACTCCCAAATACCTCACCAGAAGAGGAACGTCTTCTATATCTAGAAAGGCTTGATGAAACTCGTCGCTTCGCCTCTTTGGTCACTGAATCTCAGAAGAAACAGGTCAAAGCCCATTTCGATCAGATTGTTTCTCCACATGCCTTCTCTGAAGGAGACTTGGTTCTTCTATATGATTAAGCTCACGATAAACTGGGGGCAAGTAAATTTGAACCTATTTGGCATGGGCCATACATTGTCAAACATGTTTTGCAAACGGGGCCTATGATTTAATTGACTACGAGAGAAACCCTTTGGAGAAGCCCCGTAATGGGCTTTACCTCAAAAAGTATTATGCGTAATTTATTTCGTATAATCACTTTTATACAATAGTGTGTTTTCATTTTTGTACAGTTTGGTTTTGGTGTGATTTTTGTGAGCAATTTTCATGATTATCTTGTTTTACTTGGTTTGCAGATGTCTTTAACTCCTTCTGTTGGTTTTGATGATGGTGCTTGCCATAGTACTCAAAACTTATCCTCTGTGGCATGGGAAATCTATGATCCCAATGGTGAGTTAGTAGATCTACAAGGTATCTGTTTAGGTCATACAACCAACAATATTGCAGAATATAGTGCAGTCGTTGAACTTCTGTCAAAAGCTATTGCTTTTGGCATTAGGGAACTGGTTGTAAACCTTGATTCATAGTTTTTTGTCCTTCAACTCAATGGGTAATATTTCCTTAGAAATCCTCAAATTTTGAGAAAGTATCTATGTATTCATCTCTTAGAAATAAATTTCGATTAATTACATATAATCATATTCCAAGACACATGAATACATTAACAGATGCATTAGCTAATTATGTTCTAGATAGACATTTGCGAAATTTGTAAAACCATGATCATCATCACATCATAGATTAACCAGGAAAATATAGCATATATATATGTGTGTGTGTGTGTGTGTTATAATGTATGCAAAGTATTTTAGTACATAATGATGCAAAAAATATGTGTTTTTTTACATGAGTGACTCGCAAGTCCCAAAAATAATAACTGCAGAAATAAAGCTAAAGTAGACTAGTCAGCATGATGCTCATGATAACAAGTCACTGCTCTGATAACTCGAGTCAGCAACTGATGAATGCGGTATGAGACCCCCACAATGTGCCTCTGATAACGACGAGGAATATCATGGACATGGGTGTACTTTAGAATCCCACTGGTTAATGTGTCTAGATTCTGGGCTATTTCCTCCTCATTGTCCGCTCCTTCATAAGGAGCTCCCTCGAACTGCCTCATAACTCTTCTCGCTATTGGGTACATCCTAGCAGGTCTTTACGGTCCAACGTTTGCAACATATAAGTTTAAATATTAGAACTCATATACCAAAAAAAAAACAATAATATGCAAAACTTAACAAAAAAAAGTTTTACCTCCATCATCCCAATGGTCCCTTTGTGGAAGAGGAAGATCTGGGTCGCCTCTGAAATCGGTCCTAGAATATGGCTAGTCCTCCACCATGATGAGTTGACGCCTCAACCAGACAAAGAAAGTTGGCTTGTACGACATGTGTTGACCACCTCCAAAGCCAGACATCAACTCACTCCATTGAATCATCCGCAGATATCGTGGTGCTGACACGATCAATTACGCCCATTGAAATTGGAACAATGGCACTCGTTCCAAGAGGAGTGATGCTAGAATCGAACCGTACCTGTATTGTTTAAGGCAATTGTTCTTGCATTTAGTTAGCTATTTCTTCAGGTTGGCCAAAACTGCTTCTAACCAGTTGAAGATAGTGGGTGCCATGCAGTCTGTGGAAGTCTAAAGTTGAGACTTGGTAGTCTCATGTGGAGCTTGTGCCCCAGCTGCACGTGTTATAGTATGCAAGACTACATTTAAAGGCAAGTTAGTTATAGTTCTTAGGTCAACCTTGCCGCTTGAAGACTTGTTTGCTTCTGGGCAATGTCTCCCTATCAACATGTCCATGCTCTCACCCAAAATTTGGCTTCCTGCTAGATGTGCTCGTTCCCCCCTCCGTGACAAGACAATGATGAAATAGATGTGAGAGATGCCGATATCTAGCTCTTGGTCACCGATTATGAATCTTTCTCATCCACTATCCCATATGCTTACTAGATATTGTAGTAAATCGGGCTGAGATATTAATCCTGGGGTTAAGAATAACTTGAGGAGTCCACAATTCCTTAAGGTAGCCAGAAAATCCATATCTTCCATGGCCTCTTTATCCTCTACCTCATGCTCTCTCTCCCTCCATTAAATAGCCATTTTTTGTTGATTTCTTCCTACCATAGAAATTATTCAAAACATTGTTAAAATTCGAGCCAAAAAATACATCTTCAATGGTATTTTTGGGAAAGTTTTTTTTTTTTTTTCAATCTCTGCGTCCAACGCGTCTGTTTTAAAATTAGGAGCGTTGATCGGCGCGTAGCCTATGCAAAAAAACGAGGATCGACGTGAGCTCGAAGGCGGTACTCGCGTTGATGCTTAGTGAAAACATGTTTGAAAACTCTTCCCAAAATTCTACATAAACCATCGAGATTGCTAAAAAAGGGTATGGAATCGAAGCAAATAGACATAACTCTTACCTGGCACAGACGATTCGACGGATGGCTTCCTGGATCAACCGCAGCCAGTCCCTGAAGATCAAGGTAAAAACAAGGTAAAAATTCCTCCAATGGCTTGTGAAAGTAAAAAGTGAAATATGTTTTTAATTTTAATTTTAATTTTTATAACTATTTAAGTCATTGTTAGGGTTTTTGTCAATATTTTAATTATTTTTCCTTGGAAACAGATAATATGTTCACTTTTGTGCATCGACAAGGTTAAATTTTGGCGAATGATGCGAGAATGAGTTCTAGTTTATTACTTTTTAAGACTCTGTACAAATAAATGAAAAGGTCTCCTCCTTGGAGTCATCTTTAAGCTCATTTATAACTCTCGAAATATGAAAATATTTTCGACTATTTGTCGTTTTGAACTCGTTAAAGTAAACGAAACGTCGTTTACGCAGTATGCGTTTACCCCTTTTTTGGGTTGGGATAAACTATTTGTGAAAAAGGATTACCTTAGTCAATCACGACTAAGAGGTTCTCTAGAACTTTGTTTTCTACCTTTTCGGATTCGAGGGACTATCTATGAAAAGGGCCCTATGGAGTTTTCGATTCATCCTCTTTTAAAACTCTCTAAACATGAAAAGGCGTCGAGTTTCACTTTTGTCGGACTCATTAAAATTTAACGACATTGGACTCTTCATCATGACGATACCTCCTTCCTCCTTCCTAGGGCTCGTAAAATGTACTAGGATGGATTTTTATGAAGGAAAAACTTATATGACAAGCATATGCTATCCCCTTCAAGCTTGTAAATTTGGGTACTCGCTAGAAATGGTGGGGGAAAATGAAAGTATTTATCAGTTATGTCAGCAGTATGTCACTCTTGAACATGACACATCCTCTGTTTCGTGTCGGGTTGGGGACATTCTACATTCATCACTTTGCCTCCATGGGTTTAGGAAACCCTTTTGCCTCTGATTCGACTACCAATATTTTCAACGTGACCTCTGATCTTATTTGATTCAAATGCTGCCATACTACGAAGTCGTGTCACCAATATGTTCAAGAGCAGTTCTTTCTGCAGTTCATTCATTACCTGATTCTTTGTTCAGTCTTGATTCCCAACCATCTTGTTTCCTTTGTCTCATGTCGATTATGTGGGATACATCATGGCCCTCCTTTGATGGGTTTCTTCTTGTCGACTTCAACTCATTATTTGAGAAGTTGATCTAGAGACTCCTTTTAGTACCTTAGAGCTCGCATGCCCTAATGGCAGGTTTTTTGCATTCGAAAACAGGTCCACCTCATTGGCCTTTGATCGGGTGATTTCACGAGTGTTTGAATTCAGTTCCTTGTTCACATCTCGTGGATTGTACTGCTAGTACCTTGAGGTCCATTGTCATTATTGGTGGTCTCTGTTGCACCTATTAACATTTTACATCATTAACTGGTAATCAGGCGATTTTCTAGCATGTTTGACTTCAAATCACTCATTCACATGCCTGAATTTGTACTTGATTGGGTCATGACGGAGTGCAAGACCCTGGATTTTGTCTTATAAAGTTCATTTTGTGAGGTGATATGAGTTATTCACGATTGAATACATGACTCTTTTTGATGGATGGTTGCGATCATACCTGAGTCCATATTTTTGATCCTTCTTATTTATAGATGGTTGTGTCCATACCATGGATCATGTTACATGATCTCTTTTATGGATGGCTACGTCCATGCCTTATGCTCATGTATTTATATAAGAGATTTCAGTTATGTATATATGTACTTTATTCGCAGGTTTTCCGACGATGGCGTCCTGGTCCTGGCACGCACTCGTAAATCATTTCAACCCTCACTCTTGTTATAACTTCATGCTTTTGAGGGCATCTGTTACACAAAATTTTGTCACTGTCCCTATACTCCATGTTCCTAGATCTTGGATAACCCCTACAGTGGTCCCTGTGTACTTTCCCCATCATGGAAAACATGCCTTTGGATCCCATACACTTTGCAGATCAATCCATATTTTAGTCATTCCTAGAGTAGCTCCCTAAAAACCCACTTTTTTGGAGCAGCGCGACCCTTTAGTGTCTCACCAATGCTTATGGAAAATCCTTAGCTTGTAACTAGCACTGATTGACGCTGGTATGAACCCCATAGCTGCGCCGATATACTTTCTGAAGATTTTTAAAAATGGAAACAAAGATTAATGGCCTAGAAGCTTCGAGAGCAGAGAGATGGATGTTTGTTGATCAGGATATGGCCGAGCTTCCTCCTTTGGGCCTCTTGTTCCTGCCAAAGAGGAACCACCCAAGGAGATAAGCCTTTCTCCCATCTCAAGTGGATCCATGTCCCCTCCTCCATCACTATAAATTGATCACCTTCTAATGCCTCTGCTAGTTATAACAGAAGAGAAGAACATTAGAGAAAGGTTTGAAGATGGTCTTAGGCATAAGAGGAGAGAGTTGAGACCCTTATCCTTCTTGCATTGAGTTGGAAAAAGAGAGATGTGCCTGTATTCTGACCCGTCGAAGGAGAGCTTCAACATCAAGGCGCAAGTTGTTACTCCCCTTTTGATTAATAATATGATGCAACCGGTATTTACTTTCCATTCTTGTCTATGGTTGTGATAAGAATTCTAACACTCCTTGATCAATTAGATAAATTAATTTTGATATATGCTTGTTGCACCTTTACGCTCGTTGTTGTGTTTTGGTTGATTGTGCAGGTAATTGAACACTGGTAGCAGTGAAGATCAAGCTTGGAAGAGAAAAAGACTAAAAGGATTTGATGAGGAGCAACATCGTAGCATCAGGTTGAGGTAGGCCAGCTTCTTCGCTCTGTGTTTCATTTGTAATCTAGGAAAGTAGATATTTGTTTGTTCCCTTTGTAGCTAGACCTACTCTAAGGCTAGAGGGATCGTCTCTATCCGCGGAGAGGATTTACCTAGACAACATGGGGGAGTATTTATTGGATAGTCCCATGATTGCAATGTAATTAGGTGGTGTTGATGTTGTATTATGGGTCTGATGGTTGCAATCATTGGGAATAATAGCCCTTAATTTCCAAGATCTTTTCATGATATTTTCCTAAAAAAGTGAGGAAAATGAGTGAGAGGTATTCAAGGGAAACCCTATAAAGTGATAAGTTATAATATCATAACCAAAGTAATAAAAAAGGGACACCATGGTATAACTGAAAAATTCTACTCAATAAATGTTCAAACATCAATATCCTCTACTCCAATGGATATATGAAAAGTTATCAACAATCATTCGAAGGTATTTAGAGAGAGGGATAAAGGTCTTCCGCCTACATGAGATCATGACCATGTTGTTCATTCACAACCTAGAAGTGTGTCGCCTACCATCAGGCCTTGCAAGTATCCATATGCATAAGAAAGTGAGATTGAGCATCCAATTCAATAAATGTTAGATGCTAGCATCATTCAACCTGGCAAAAGTGCTTTCTCTTCACCAATGATGATGGTTAAAAAAGGATGGTTCATGGTGTATGTATCCAAAAAAATTATGATAAAACAACATTCTACACGTCAACAAGACCTAAGAGGTCTTGTCAATTTTACTAAAGGGAGTGGGTTTTGTTAAATTAATTTAAGTCAATTTAATGTAATTAAAGACAAGGATTTGATTTTCTAGTCTAAATAGAGATTTAATTAGGAAATGAGGAATAATTTCCGCATTAACATTTAATGTAATATTGGGAGGGATTTGTTAAGGAGTTAAAAATATTAGGCTAGATTATATATTTTCCTTATATGGAAGATTGGATCCACTTTTAGTGGATCTCAACAGACCAACAATGTTGCACATAATTTATTCTTGTAAGTGAAAGTAGATAGAAGAAGAGAAGAAGAAGAGAAGAATAAATGTAGACCAGAGAGGCTAAAGACCGAGAGAGGTCTTCCAGACTAGATATAGAAAGGCCAACAAAGAGCCCATAAACCTTTGTAATCAGGCCATATTGTACAATATTTGTGTGATATTGATTGAGAAATTAACCTTTGTATTGTGTGTGTGTGTGTAATAGAATTAGTGTTTATTTGAATCAACGTGTATTTTTGTATATTTGAGTTAACCTGGATTTGATCTCTTAATCATGGAATCAATATTTTTGTGCGAAAAATTGAGTGAGAATTTGGGACTGTGTGTATAAACCATCTAGGTTTGCAGGTGAGATAATGTGTAAGACGAAACAAGCATGGAAAGTATAATTTGATGAAAGGATCCATTGTTACCAAACAACGTAGAAACAACTGAGTTATGGTGAGGTTAAGTTTATGAAACAATCCTTTGTTATTGTTTATATGGTGTTGTTTTTGGACTTATCCATTATTAGAGCCGAGAATGATCAAGTTTCCCATCATTTGAAGGGAATATTCTTGTCAACTCAGCCTTAGGAAATCAAGCCAAAACAATAAAGTGTAGCCATAAGAATAAGTTAGATCCAGATCGTTAAAGCATAAAAGTTTCTAGGAGCATCGTACCTACATTTGGTTTGAGGTGATTGTATTAGGGGTAACTCAAGTTATTCAGCCTCATATAAATCCAACCTTTGCAAAGTTTGAACTTCACGTGGTAGATTTGAATCCATCCAGATCACTTGATTGAAAGTGAACATGTCGAGATCCATCCAGATCATCAGATTAAAAGTGAATATATCAAGATCCATTCAAATCTAACATTAGTTAAACATATTCAACATGGACCCTGCTTTAAAGCGTTATAATTTGTATTTGTGTGGATCATTAGACATCTTTTCAGTAAACAATTCGGTTCCAAATGCATTCGAGTGCACAAAAAGGTGGTACATCCATACCCACCTAGATCTCGAATGAACAAATCACAAGGAATAAAGTAAACAATTACAATGGTTAACGATTTGAGATTTAAGCCTTTGTTTCATCTAGAAGGAAGAAGTGATGCTAGACATGTGAGAAGAAAGACTTGGTGCCTTAGGCTGAAGCACTTGGTTGTGGGCACGATTATGTGTGATTTTGAGTTAAATCCGTGAGCGCTAAGAGTTATAAAACTTGAGGTACAAGTATGGGATGGTTATGCGTGTTATTTGGGTTTCTTGTGTGGCTCCTATGAATAATTGGGGAAAAAATGAGGATGTGTGTGTTAATTCAAAAAATAGTCCATCGTTATGATGATTGAGCTGGGATGAAGTATGATCTATGGTAAAGGATCGATAGGGTTGGGAAGGTCGCCACGCTATTAAGAGAAAGGATGCCCCAACGACATCAAATTTTGGTATCAAAGCATGGTAGATTTAAACTACTTACTCCTTAAAGAGAACTATTGAAAGCATTAGAAGAAGACCAATGTAGGAGATAAGAGTTGCAGAAGCATCAACAAAATGTCTGAAGAGATGAAAGAGATATGCATACACAGAGGTAACATATTTATTTTGTTTAATAATAAATTTGAATGTATGTGTTACAAGTTAAAGCAATGAATAATAAAGGTCCAATGAGGAGACAAGGTACAAAGAATCTTGTACAAAGGAGAGACAATTCTATCCAAGTAGAATAGTTGGGGAGAATTATTAATAACAGTTTGGAAAAGCTTAGAGAATACTGATAGTATAAATATCTTGCAACAATTTAAAATTAGAACTCATAAAATTCTTTGAGAAGCAGGTCTATTGAGACTTGATAAATAATATGGTCTTATTGTTTCCAATTTAAGTTCGACAAAGTATTTAATTGTAGGTAGAAACAAGTAAAGGGAAAATGTGGCAAAGAATTTGTAACAAATAGAGAAGAAGAACTTCTAGTTGAGGTTGGGGAGAAGTTTTCAAGACAATTCCACAGTTTCAAATGTGGGTAGAGCTTTCCATAGAGAAGAGCAAGTGAAGCTCTTAAGAGTGAGTCGAGTGCAAAATCCTAGAGGAGAAAAGGAAGCTTAGAAGGTTCCAGAGTTGAGAACCAGTGTTACCAAAAGACCAAGTTCAGAGGAGATAAACTTGGTGAGGTAATTTTAGTATGGTGAAACAAACTTGTTGTTTCAGAGGCTTGGTACAACCCACAAGTGAACATGAAATTTCACACTGAAATAATGAAGATGACTACTAATAGTCATTACAAGGGTTCAAGTAAAAGCCATAACAAGAAAAATGAGAGTGCCAAAGAAAATGGCATAAATATGAAGAAGAGGAATCAAAAGGAATATGAGTGAGAAATGGCTGAGATGAGGGAACAACTCAACATAATGATGATGATGCTACAAGAGAGTGAAATTTGATCTGTATATGTAAACTTGAAGGTTTATGGTAAAATTCACAAGTGAAATTTTAGGTTTTTTATGCAATTTAACAAGTTACAATAGTTCATTCGACAAGTGATTAAGATCAGTTATACAACAAATAATGGAGACAACAAAAGTATAACAACAAACACAAGACAACAAATGATGAAGGAGTTCACCCCTCCTGGGCTACATCTCCTAGTCCAACTTCCAATGTTGGGCATCTTTAATTATGCTAAAAAATAATGTTTACATGTCTTTATATTGCTCAAAATGAAAAAAAGAATGTCTCCATTGGCTCCAGAATAGTAAAAAACCCTACTTTGTCTCTTTATGCACTAAAAAATGTCAAAAATTGATTGAGTTATGCGCTAGAGAAGTTTTCCTGCTAACTGTACTCCAAATCGCATCCATCTACTGTCCTTCCTACAAATTCCGCCTTTTTCGACCATGTGGGGCGACAAATTTTGGTCCAGATCTTGGGGCAAGGTCCTCAAGATCTAAAAATTTGAAATGGATCTAACAAGATCTGCAAAATTAGAATGCGAAAAAAAATAGGAGAGAACAAAGTAAATAAAACCACAAAGACATGTTTGATTAGAAACAAAGAATAACTGTAGAAGCTACATTGTGGTGGACAATCTATCCTTTTACAAAGTGAGACTTGTTATTTATAGCCTTTTTTGAGTTACAATATCATGGGTAGATACCACTTACAATACCATGGGTAAATTCCATGTGTGGATGAATACCATGGATGGATACATACCATGGGTGAATGAATATCATGGATAGATGTCACTTACAATACCATGGGAAGATAAATACCATGGGTGGACGAATACCATAGGTGTAGGCCACTTTTCATTCGGATAATTCCTCCCTCCTTAAGAAGTAATGGTATCCATTGCGTGAAGTTCCCTCCAGAGAAGCCCTTGTTGAATATGAAGATCTACAGAAGAGAAGGGTTTTGTGTGGATAACCCATAACCTTGATGAACGAATATCCAAGGATAGAGATACTCTATAATGCTTGTGACCAACTATGATACTGACAGTGTGCGGCATAGCAAATGGACTTCGATATAGTGTGGGTTTGTGGATGACCTGTAACCATGGAAAACGAAGATCCGAGGATAGAGATACCCTGTAATTATCGTGGCCAATTGTGATGCTAATAGTGTGCGGCCTAACAAATGGACTTCGATGAAGTGTGGGTTTTTGGATGACCCATAACCATGATGTTGACTGTTAATGAAGTAGCAGGTGCCTACATATCCTGTGGTGGGAGGGTACGTCTCCAAAGAACCCGAGCCGAATGCTGCTATGCTGAAACAAATGAATGTGAAGCAGGTGCCTACTAAAGCGAGGTGGGAGGGCACGTCTCCAAAGGGAATTCTCTCCAAATGCTGCTGTAGATTTAAAATGGGCATAACTCGGTCAATATGACTCATAATATTTATTATAACTTGTTTTTGGAAATAGAATGATCATTTTTCATCTTCTCATGTGTTTGAAATCACTATTTGGACACTCTAGACTCTCATATTTGTGCTCGAACTGTTTCGTCATCACAAAATTTCTTAAAAAAAATAGTTGATTTTAAATCAATGATAACCCCCTCGTCTGGACTCCGATTCGACCGTTTTTATTTTTATTTTTATTTTTATTTTTATTTATTATTATTATTATTTTTTAATCGAGTAAATTTTCAAGGGGAGCTCATATCTATAACCATTTCTCTGAAATATTACATTGAAAACTGCAAAAAATTACAGGAGAGCCGCCATCCACGAATTGTCGTCAGAATAATTTCTACAACATTGGTGATTTTGAATTAACAATATCTCCCTCATCCGAACTCCAATTCGACTGATTTGTTTTTTGAAATTTGCTATTTTTTCGCAAGGAATCCATATATACTATTTGTTTCTAAAAATTTTGCACCAATATTTTCAGATATGCTCTACAAACTCGTCGCCCAAAAAATTCGTGCAAAAAAAATTGAAAAAAAAAAATTTTCTTCTCGCTTTGCCCAAGAAAGTACTTTGTGGAGGTTGTGGATCTTGCACGGAGTTTGCTAAATATGGTTGCAAAATGTTGAAACTGAAATATGCTTCAAACCTTGATTCTCATGGATTCGTAACCTGGCTCTGATACCACTGATCCAGATATTGGGGGGAGGCCCCAAAGGTCTAAAAAATTGAAATGGAAAGATTTGCAAAATTATAATGCGAGAAAAGATAGGAGAGAACACATAGTAAATAAAACCGCAAAGAAATGTTTTATTAAAAATGGAGAATAACTGTAGAAGCTACATTGTGGTGGACAATCTGTCCTTTTACAAAGTCAGGCTTGTTATTTATAGCCTTTTTTTGAGTTACAATACCATGGGTAGATACCATAGGTGGATACCATGGCTCAATACCATGGGTAGATACCACTTACAATACCATGGGTAAATTCCATGTGTGGATGAATACCATGGATGGATACATACCATGGGTGAATGAATATCATGGATAGATGTCACTTACAATACCATGGGTAAATTCCATGTGTGGATGAATACCATGGATGGATACATACCATGGGTGAATGAATATCATGGATAGATGTCACTTACAATACCATGGGTGTAGGCCACTTTTCATTCAGATCAAATTTTCCCTGCACCGATGAGATTCGTGCCAGTTTGGGTGCAATTTTTTGGATTCTTTAAAAGCATGGTGACCCCATGAATCGACTGATCAGGGGCTATGTGGTGCATTTCGGGCCGTTGGATTCAGACCATTTGAAAGTGTCACGCCATTTTCTTTAACCAGCTTCAGACCATGGTTGTGCAATGGTTTGGTTGATGTAACCACCATTTAGAATTTAAATTTTTGCGCCATACCCTGTGCGTTGATACAAACCTTACCCTAATATGAACCATGGTATATATGTTGTGGTTCAATTAATACACCTCGTGAAAAAACTTAAACCAAAACCACTTTCAAATTGTGGTATACGCCTTGGTTTGGTTCCGACCATAACCAAACTGTGATATGAATTATAATATATGGTTTGTCTTGGAAAGTGTAACTAGGGTCAGCCTTCATATTGACTATGCAATTATGTATTTATGTAACGAAGAAGACAAAGTTGATAAAATGTATTTTTCTTATGCTTGGTTCATGGGTTTCATGAGCAAGGTTTTTATTATAGGTGAAAAGACATCTTCTTGATGTATTTTAGGGATTTGTCATATTGTCATAAATGTACTAGTTAGGAGTCATGCATATGAAGAGTCTAGTCAAAGAAGTATGCTCAAGACCTTGTCATATAAGCCTTCAATACATGGCTCAGAATGTGGTTCAAGACCAACGTTGAAGTGCCTCCTCAAGTCGGCCTATGTATAGCGAACAAGTCGACTTCCATACCCCTGCTCAAGTTGGCCTTCACATAGATTGATAGGTTGACCTAAATATCATAAAGAAGTATACTATATAAAGGATGATTTGCGGTTCATTTGAGGATATAACTTCAGATAAGTATGAGGCAGAATTGCGAGGTAAAAGTCTGAGATCTACGATCATACATATACGCAAGAAGTTCAAAGTAAGGACTGTGTTCTAGCATGAAGAAGGGACTATGGTAAGTGTAGATATAGGACTGTGTTCTGCGTTTAAGCATGAAGAAGGACTATGTTAATGTGTGAAATTAACATAGGATTTTGTGCGAAGAAAGGACTATATAAAAGAGAAAGAACAAGACCGTATAAAAGAGCGAGAACAATACTATGTTAAGTACAAGAACAAGATTGTGTAAGGGCATCACTATAGTATAGTGTGGACTTCTCATCGAAAGGATAGTATGTACAATCAGTAAGGTAAGTGAAGACATAAGGTAAGATAGTATATGACACGATGTTGATATCACAAGCAAGGATCTCATACAACTAAAGAAGGAAGAATAAAAGTAGAGATCGAGCCCTCTAGTATTGGTGCAGAAAAGTGCAGAACAGTGCAAGACGGTGCAGGACAGAAGGATCAACTCAAGGAGTCAATGAAGAAGTAGTGACAAGGTCTTGGAGGCATACAAGGGTCAAGGGTCTGTGTCATGGTCATGGTACTTATCATATGAAATTATATAAGAAGAATTTCTTGTGGGTTTTCCTCTCTAAGAGGGAGAGGTTTTGGCCCTGGCTCGAAGAGCATAAATTCGTGTCTCTTGAATTTTGGTAATTGTCTTGATGAAAGACATAATAATATAAAAAGAGAATACATAAGAGAAGTAAGATCATAAGTAATTATCAAGAAGAGAATTTGAATTAAACCTAGCCCTACCTAATTTTCAATATGGTATCAGAGCTAAGGTGCTAAAGACAAGGGCTACTTAGCAAGGAGACACTCAAGGAAGCAAGAATCAAAGTCAAGGTCAAAGTTTGCATTGAAAAGTACATTAAGTTTGCAAGAAATATTCTCAAGCCATTTCAAGAATACCTTCAATCTCATTCAAAGGATCCACTCATCAAAAATTAAAATAAGTTTGCAAGAAAGATTCTCAAGCCATTTCAAGAAGACCTTCGATCTCATTCAAAGGATCCCCTCATGAAGGAGATAATATTTTCCATCAAAGATTTATGACATTGAAGGCATTGTTGGAAGACACATCATCAAGCACCATCCAACTTTATCCAATACCTTTGAAGACATCTACATTGGAGAATTCAATCTAAGAGGGAGTTCCTAACTTCATCTTCATCATCATCAAGGAAGCTGCTAGAAGGAGGAATTCACTCTATTCAAGTAAGTATATATGATATCATCTGAATCTATCAAAATGACTTATTGCAAAGAGAGAAACAAACTGGTTGGGTCATCAAAATTTAATGCATCGAAGAAGAGGTCAGATTTGAATCTAATCGAAGATAAAATTATGGGCTACATAGAATGATCTACAATTCAACCCTCAAAATATAATGCTCCAGATCATGCCAAATACATGAAAGCATAAATCAGAGCGGAGAGGATTCTCATAGAATCCTTTAAGGACTCACTCATACACTATGTATCAAACTAGAAATTGTGAAAGAAATATATCAGAAACTGGTGGAGCTATTCTTTGTTAGTACTACAGGAGAATCAATCTCTTTGAGACAAGAACTATACACGATGAAATTGTCAATAGAGGAAGGAATCACTTCATATTTTATGAGGATTTCTGAAATTAGAGACCAACTGCAAGAATTGGGAGAAGTAATGTCTGATAGTGAGATGACTAAAGTGGTATTGAATGATCTACCGGAAGAATTGGGAAACTTCACTTCAAGATTATACGGGAAGAAAGAAGCAACACCATTCGAGGATCTATGGTCTTTATGCAAAATTTAGGAAATAAGATTGAAAGCCAAAGTTGACACATGATCAAGTGAAGGGAATTAAGCCTTTGCAACAATGTCCAAGAAGAAAGGAAGATTCAAAAAATTTGGTCCTTGGAATAAAAGAATAAATATGGACAAAGTACGATGCTTTGGATGTAATGAACTTTTGGGAAGGACAAGAGGAAAAAGGAAGAAGCCCATGTCACAAATTAAAGGGAAGAACCCAATGCAAAGAAATCTAAGAAAGAAGAAGAGAAATATATCTATTATGATTGAGATCATCTTTCTCTTTAAGTGATTTATGTTGTTTGTAAAATAGTATGATAGGAAGAAGTGTATATTAATAGCATCATGATAGAAGCATGGAAGGAGCACTTGAATAAGTATCTCCCGGGAACCTCACTGATAACAACATTGATGGAAGATAGTCATCTGGATCAAGGGTCATCATTCAATAATCAGTATGGAAAAAAGGTGTTGAAATTTTTCTAATGGAGTCCTCTCTGGATTCACTAGCTAGAAGGAAAGTAAAACGTTTCATCAGGAATTCTATCTTGCAGAATTCGGGGATTAGAACATGATGACATATTAATGAAGCATATCAAGGGAATGAAGTTCTTCATTCTAGTAAAATTGCTGCATGATGACTAAAAAGGAAAAATATGAGGTACATATATCTATATGTTGACACTGGATGCTGTGAAGTCATGTCATATGGTTGCAAGTGATGGGCTTTTATATTTAGAAGTATGATCAAAGGAGGGAGTATCTCTTCTAGTGCACATGTTTCCACTAACAGATGAAATAAAATATGCCCTCATATGGAATACGAGGTGGTTTTATGCAAACAAGGAATTGGATACTGGAAGTTCCTAGGAATGAAGCTGTGTGGAAAAAGAAAGGACGAGATCACGAAGGGCAAACATGTCAAGAGGTAGTTATCATCCGAAGCCAAGAAGATGTGACTAGGAGATATCCTAGGAAGGTATGTGGACTCTGATAGAAGTATGGTAAACATGAAGACCCTTGACAATACATGTCTTTAGGATATGTGTCAATCTAAACAGAGTATGTCGATGCCTGTAGGAAGATGTCATGGTGAAAGATCATCACTGAGGTAACTTTTGATTTAAAAGTTCTTATGTATATGTTTATTTGGATAAGTTTATGCAGGGTTGTCAATCATGTGGAAGGATGTAAGATCCTTGGGATATGGTTCGAAGGAAAGCAACATGGAATAAAGGTGGAACAGATGAGAAAGACTAATGAATCACTTTCTGGTGGATGACATGACTCATGGATTAAAGTGATATATGATCTATGCCCTATGAAGCCAAATTTTGAAGATTCCTCAATATCAAAATCCATGACATCGAGGGGAGGAATTCTTCATTCCTGATTTAAAAGGAAGTGACAAATATGATTATCTAAATTCATGTGTAATGCACTAGACCAGGACTAACAACCGTAAGTCTTAGTGAATGCCATGAGGAGAGAATGGCTAGACACATCATTATGGTCTTCACCTAGAAGACAAGATGGAGAATTGGGTTATCATCTAGCATTTGATACTCTTTGAGAATGAGATAGGGAATTCAAGGTAAGAGTAGTCAGGGACCGATATTCTTTGAGGGCTGGCTACCCAAGAGAATAATAGTCCAAGAAGTTCATACTTTTTGAACATCCAGGTGGAGCATGTACCTTGGAGAGACAATAACAATGGTGTCTATAAGTCATGTGTCTCGCTAACATTGTAGCCCATTGTCTCATTGAGAGATGGGGTTTTTATTCAAGGCCTTGCACTAGGATAATGCTGGTTTTTATGATGCTATACAGATGTGATTACCAATCCGATTTTTCTTATGATATTCTTCAAATTGTAAGTGACCATGTACCATTATGAATACCTCCCTAGTTAAGAGGGAGTGTTGGAAAGTGTAACTAGGTTCGGTCTTCATATTGACTATGTAATTATGTATTTATGTAATGAAGAAGACAAAAATAATAAAATGTATTTTTGTTATGCTTGCTTCATGGGTTTCATGAGAAAGGTTTTTATTATAGGTCAAAAGACTTCTTCTTGATGTCTTTTAGGGATTTTTCATCTTGTCATAAATGCACTAATCAAGAGTAATGCATGTGAAGAGTGTAGTCAAAGAAGTATGCTCGAGACCTTGTCATATAAACCTTGAATACATGGTTCATAATGTGGTTCAAGATCAACGTTGAAGTGCCTCCTCAAGTCGGCCTTCACATAGATTGATAAGTCAGCCTAAATCTCAGAAAGAAGTATACTAAATAAAGGATGGTCTGTGATTCATTTGAGGAGATAACTTCGGATAAGTCTGAGGCATAAATGCGAGGTAAAAGTATGAGACCTACGGTCATACATATCATCAAGAAGTTCGAAGTAAGGACTACGTTCTAGCATGAAGAAGGGACTATGATAAGTGCAGATATAGGACTACATTCAAACATGAATATGGACTGCATTACTATGTGGGTATAGCACTATGTTTAATCATGAGGAAGGACTGTGTTAATTTGTGAAATTAACATAGGGTTTAGTGCAAAGAAAGGACTGTATAAAAGAGTAATAAAAATACTGTATAAAAGAGTGAGAACATGACTATGTTAAGTACAAGAGCAAGATTGTGTAAGGGCATCACTATAATATAATGTGGACTGCCCATCGAAAGGAAAGTATGTAAAATCAATAAGGTTAAGTGAAGGCACAAGGTAAGATAGTATCTGACACGGTGCTGATATCACAAGCAAGAATCTCATACAGCCAAAGAAGGAAGAATACAAGTAGAGACCGAGCTCTCTAGTCTTGGTGCAGAAAAGTGTAGAACGGTGTAGGACGGTGCAGGAAAGAAGGATCAGCTCAAGGAGTCAATCAAGAAGTAGTGACAACATCTTGGAGGCATACAAGGGTCAAGGGTCTGTGTCATGGTCATGGTATTTGTCATTTGAAAGTCTATATGAAGAATTTATTGTGGGTTTTCCTCTCTATGAGGGAGAGGTTTTGGCCCTGGCTCAAAGAGCCTAAATTTGTGTCTCTTACATTTTGGTAATTGACTTGATGAGGGACATAATAAGCTAAGAATATAATACAGAAGTAAGAGAATTAAGCTCACAAGTAATTATCAAGAAGAGAATTTGAATTAAACCTAGCCCTACCTAATTCTCAATAGTTTGTAATATACATATGGTTTGGGCGATGTATCATATGGTTTGACATAAAATATAAGGTTTGGCGTTGATATGTGGTGTGTTATAATGTATGGTGTTGGGGTCGGGGTTAAACTTGCCCCCTGTCTGCTCCAGTTGCGGTCTGGTGGCCATGGGGTGGACCGGGGGCCAGGGGTTAGCTCCGACCCCGACCCCCATTGCGAATACAATGAAACTTTATATAACACCTTCTGCCTATGGTTTATAAGTAATACCTATGGCGTTGTGGTGGAGAACCATGCTTCCACCCTAGAGGTATATTATTCGAATGTTATGGAGGCTCTGCCTGACCACATAATAATTTTACACCAATAAGAGGAGGCCATGTGGTTGCCACCGATTGGCCCACGCAGATCTCCCTAATTGGTCTAACAAAATGAACCTTGAACCATTCAAATTGCACCAACCCTCGACCAATAAGAACAAGACACTTGTCAACATATAATTGGCCCATAAAAATATAGGCACCTGCCAAGTCATAGGCATCGTCAGGGTACAGACTACTGACTAGGCATCCCTGTAACTCAAAATTATAAAATTTTAGTTGTTTGACAAATCGGTCAAAATGCGACATCGGGAGCATACAATATCGGTTTTGAGTGAAACGAGTTGCGTTGGATTTAGGAAGAAGAGATCTTCACTTTGGAACTAATTTCAATCTATTTGAAGCAATTTGAATTTTGAGCATTTTATTGATCCACTAGATCATTCCTCCCCACTATAAGCTTTCCAAAAGCTCATTTTCAGTCAAAAAATATACGAGGGTACAATTACCTCACCCTTATAGTCTCAATCCACTTAGTTTTTCTTGGATTTATCTCTTTGAGCTTCTCATGAAGGTACTTCACTTTTCCTTGTTTTGAAGTTCTTGTCTTTCTATCAAAGATGACATCTTGCTGCAATTTTTTAAGATATTTAAAACAAAAAACTGCCCTTGAAGGAATTTGAAAATTCCTTTCTTGATATTCAATCAAAGGAGACTTAAAAAATTTCAAGTTCACTTCACCTTCAACACTGTCACTGTAACAATGCTTAGCATGTCTAGCCTTGCACTTGGTTTGCCTCTTTAGCAAATGTGATCACCATCGCCATGCACCGTCCTTTTTCAAAGACAAAACATTATGAAACCCACAAGAAGATGTCTTAGAACCAATTCCTCTTTGTCAAATATATTTTTCATTTGATTTTTTACCCTTGCATGCTTTAACACTGACATCTTTTTCACACCAATGTTCAACAATGATGCATCCTGCTGCAATTGACCTTCATATTGTTTACCTCTTTTAGAAGGAAACATGTTAGACTCCTGAAACATCTTATCATATGAATTAGCAACCTAAATGAAATTATATTTCCAACTTGATTCATATCCTTGAAAGGCTTTATGTTCCTCAACATCTTTGTGCTTGAACATTGCTAATGCAAAATTCTGACTAGCATTAACATTCCTCTTCATTTGTCCAGCATTCACAAGAGAGAAACTCAATTTCTTGCTATGTGCTCTAACAATGTGCTAAATCCCATTTTTGAAAAAATGATATTTATTCTCATGGTGATGAAAAATGGCTCTCCTATCATATAGATATGGGCTTCTCAAAACAATACCACATATATCAAGCAGAACTACATCAAGTTCTACCTCATCAAAGAAGTTTGCAGTGATGGAAAATCTAAGTATGCATTTCCTTGTCACTTGCAATTTTGAATTCTCACATAGCCAACCTAAAGGATAAGGTTTAGGATGAGGAATGGTTTCTAAATTCAACTTCTTGACAATATCTTCAGAAATTAGGTTTGCTTGTGATCCACTATCAAACAATGTGTCTATCTTGGTATGTTTTGAAATAACTCTAATGGCGAAAAGCTCTATTCTTGTTTTTTCATATTGAGTTTCATTGAGATTATTTGAAGAACTAGTACTTGAAATGTCCATATCTTTCAATCCCATGTGTGTGATCTTTGTTTCATCCTCGAAATCTGATCCTAACTCTTGTTGCATAGTTGTAGCAACCTTTTCCTTCTCCTTGTTTTTAAAATTTTTGGGTCTCATCTCAAGATGAAGTTTCCAGCAATGATATTCATCATGGCCCTCTTTGGAACAATTTTTGCATGTGAGTTTTCTTTCTCCATCTTGATGGCAACATTCTTATTCCCTTTTCCTTTGAACTTCCCCTTTCCTTTTTTGTTAGGTCCCTATATTACTAGTGTAGTCCCTTATTATTGTTAGTGTAGCCCCCTTATTGTTATTATTGTATCCCTATAACCCCCATATTGTTATTATAGTGCACTTATATTATTATTGTTAGGTCTGCTAGGATTATATTGGGACCCCATGGATTCCTATATATAGAAGGAGGTTTTTTCATTTGTATCATTCAATAATTGTTCATTTATGTAATGTAAAGGAGGTTGACCCCTCAAAGTGGCTTATTTCTAAGGCGTTGATCTCTCTTTTCTTCTATTTTTGGAGCTGGCTTCATAACATTTCGCATTAGAGGTCATAAAAAAGTGTTATCCTCAACTAGCTCATAGCTCATCTTATCATCCTCAATCTGATGGTCAAACTTAGATAATGAACACATGTTTGGAAGGACATATTTGTTGTTTTGTATCTGATAAAAAAACACAATGGATCAAGTGGTTACCTCTGGTTGAATGGTGGTATAACACTTCCTTCCATACTGTAACAAAAATGACCCCATTTATGGCACTTTATGGATATCATCCACCGTCCATCACATCATTGTTGGTAATATGATGCAATATGTTGTCCTTGATGGCAACCTACTTGATGAAGTTGTCCTTGATGGAAACCTACTTGATGAGTTGCCTTTTGATAAGCAGCCTATGTGTTAAAGATGTACAAATGATGTATCTACAAGTCAGTTCAGAAGTGACAGAGAAAGGTAATCCAGTTAGGATCAGATAAATGATAAATATAATATATCACAATGTATATGCAGGTTTGATGAAGGCAACCCGCGTACATACGCTACTTGGTATACAATAAACCTGTGTATACATCCAGAATTAGTATATTCGCAGTTATTATGAAGAGAAGTCGTGTATACACGTGGGTACGAAGAAGCAAATTCATGTATGCCTTTTGCGCTCTAAAATTATGATACCAGGGGGAATTACCATGGTATTAGCCCATAGTATTGAGCGTTGTGTCATCTATTTGATTCCATCCAAGAATACCATCGGCAGTTGTGTGGTTTTGGCTCATGGTAATGGTAAAAGCTAAATCTATATAAGGAGAAGAAGATCACAGTGCAAGGGTGTGCATGTGTAAGCGTTGTTACTAAATACTTCTCTCTGAAGTATGTCTGCATGGGATGAAATCTGTTTTATTGGTAGATCTGAATCTATAATGCACCCTTGGATACAATGATGGATCAAGATCTCTAGACCTAAAATGACTATGTACTTGATCTATTGAAGAGATGATTATATCTGTGACCTGGCGCATGTTTGCTGAAGTGAAGTGAAGAAATGTGGGTAAATCTATAGATCTGAAACATTATGCGAAATTAATATTTATAGATCTATACGCTAGTTCATCTCAGTGAAAGAGTGTATATACGCGAATTTTTCTCAGAAAAAGTGCGTATGTCAATCAGGGTTTTCTGAAGCTTATTACAGAGGTTATCTGTTTATTGCTATTGTATTTCTGCTGTCTGTCAATGAAGTCTTCATGTAGATCTGGGTTGCTTGAATACTGTATATGCTGCTAAGTTGAATAGGTACAAATATGATCAAGGCGTGAGTAAATTTGTTTAATGATTACTGACTGATTAAGGGTTATGAAAAATTGAAAAGATACCTATCTAAAGGCCTCAGATCTGGTTCTGAGACTGATCATATTCTGTAAATTCAATATTCTCAGATCTATACGCAGGTTGGTGTGAAGGAAAGTGCGTATACATGTGGGATCAGTAAAGTGAAGTAGCGTATGTATTTTAAGGTAATGAATGATCATGGTTGAGATTGATTCTGCATACTGATTCTGAAATATGGGTTATTACTGTGTTCTGGTTACAGTGATCTCACTGTTCTGATTGACGTTTGGGTTAATTTTATTATTGATGATCTTTATGATGAGTTGTGTTGAAGCTGTGGGATCCAGTGTGAAAATTGATGAAACGTGGTCTGCAGTGGTTCTGAGGGTTGAAGCCTTCAATGTGGAAATAGAAGCTTCCTACTAGTAGAAGTTGGTGTTCTGATCAGGGGGTTGAAGCTCCCTTCTAGTAGTGGCTGGTAAATGAGATCAGTGGGTTGGAGCTCCCTTCCAGTAGCAGCTAAAGAATGAGAGAAGGTTGTAGCCTTATGCATGTGGGTGCCTGCATGCTGGTACGAGTCTGCACCAGTACAATATTGTAAGCAGTTTTCCATATAATAAATATTGAAGACAGAGACGACAACAACTGTGGTTTTCTCTTGAATTGGGTTTCCACCTTAAATCTTGGTGTTCATGTGTGATGCTCTTGTGTGATGATTTATTATATTATTACTGCACATATTTATTGCTTAATTATCTGATGCATAAATGATAAGCCATGTTAAAGAATATTTCTGAAATTTCATCTATCAATAAAGTTATCTCAGTATACGCAAGTTTCTGTTAGTGTATCCGCGTATATACACTAGTTGGGTTAATCAAAGTCGCGTATAGAAATCAATAAGAGAAAAGTAAAATATTGTGATTATTGTAAATACTGATTCACCCCCCCTCTCATTATTTTTTCCAACAATTGGTATAAGAGAAGGTCCTTCTGAAGAAGCTTAATCGCTAGAAGGAAGATCAACTAAGATGAGAAATCAATATGGGACAACATCTATCAGGCCTCCTCTCTTCAATGGAAACAATTTTATCTTCGGGAAGACAAGGAAAAGATCCTATCTTTAGTCTCTTGGAGCAGATGTATGGGATATAGTTGAAGGAGGTTATCAATATCCAACTTCAGTTCCAATAGACCCAGCAGCAAGAAAGAGCTATGAAGCCAATGCAAAGGTGGTCAATGCATTATTGGGAAGTTTGACTGAATCAGAATTTATCAAAGTCATGTAGTTGAATACAACAAAGGAGATATGGGGCAAAATCATTATGAGCTATGAAGGTGATGCCATGGTAAAAAGAGATAAACTCTAAACTCTCAGAATACAATACGAAAAACTCAAAATGCATAATGAGGAAAGAATTGCTAGTTTCTTTTTACGTCTAGATGATATTGTAAATCGTATGAGAAAACTGGGAGAAACCATAACTAACACTACTCTAGTAGAAATTTTTTTAAGATCTCTAACTCCCAAATTCGAGTCAAAAGTGTCTGCTATTGAAGAGAAGCAGGATCTACAAACTCTTACTATTGTTCAACTTCATGGGATTCTGACTGCATGTGAAATGAGGAAAGGAGGTCCATCTAAAGTTAAAGAAGTTGTCTTTGGAGCTGCTGCAAAAGGAAAGGAAGTAGAAGAACAAGAAGGATCAATGTATGTTTCAAAAGAAGATGAGATAATTTTTGTAAAGAAGCTACAACTTGGCACTGGAAGGTTCAGAGGTAAGCTTCCTTTTAAATGTTTTTTCTTGTGGAAGCATTGGTCATTATGCTGCTAAATATCCCCATAAAGATAATCATGAAAAGGGAAAGGAAGTGGCAAAAGGAAATAAGAAACGATTTATCAATAGAAAAATCTATTATACTCATGAAGATAGTGATGGTCTATCAAATAGTGAAGAAGGAGAATCTGATCAAGATATTAGATTGCTCATGGCTTTTGAAAAAGACTCTAGTGAGGCTAAAGGTACTTTTATAGATGCAATAGAGGAAAATTATTTTCTTGAAGAAATAAATCAACTCAAAATATGTTTGAAAGAAAACAAAATTTCCATAGATACTATAAAGAATTAGCTTATAGAAAAGGAGAAGCCAATGAGAAATTAGAATGTGAAATAGTAAGTCTAAGAAAGGAAATTGAGAAAGTGAAAAATTTAAATCTTAGATTTGCTAAAGGATTTGAAACCTTAGATGAAATTATCAACGTACAATGCTCTCCTCTTGTAAAGACAAGTCTTGGATATATCGGAGAATCCTCTCAGTCTTTAGCACCAAGCTATCTAAATGCAGCTAAAGCCAGCCAACAACATTTTGTCACTCAACAAAAGAAAAAAGAGACTACACAGGTAAAGCATGACCACTTCAATTTAAGGAAGAGCAATAATAGAAATATCAATCAGCAGGGAAACATAAATAGAAGGTTTCATGATCGCAAAAATTTCTTCTTTAATGGACAATGTGTTTCATGTCATAATTTTGGTCATAAAGCTGTACAATGTGTTGCATACAAAACCATCATGACCAGAGAAGCTAGAAAGCAAAGAAATGAGACTGGAGTAAAGAAGAATACTTGCAACAACTTTTCTCCTCTTCAAGGCAAAATTGAATGTTCTTATTGCAATAATTTTGGTCATGAATAATCTGAATGCAGGAGCAAACTTTAGCCAAAAGAACATATACCCACAAATTCCAAGGTATGGAGAAAGAAGGACTCACAGGTTGAAAGCTGTGGCATAGCGTTATTTGCAGAAGGAGAAGAAAATCAATGGTACATTGATAGCGGATTCTAAAAATACATGACATGTTTTAAAAATAAACTTCTTTCATATAATGCATTAGAGAAAGAAAATAATGTTACTTTTGGAAATGACTCTCCTGCTATCATTAAGGGTAAAGTTTTTGTGTTTCTAAAAGAAAATGTTAAGGCTAATAGTGTTATGTATGATTATGGTTTAAAGCATAACTTGTTGAGTGTAAGCCAAATGTGTGATCGAGGAAATGAAGTTGTCTTTAGTTCAAAAGAATGTGTAGTACGTGAACTTGACACAAGAAAAACTGTAATAAAAGGAACTAGAACACCAAGCAATCTGTATATATTGAAATGTGGCCAAGAGCAATACTACTTAGGTAAATCTATAGAAAATTGGTTATGGCACAGAAGATTGGGACATTTGAGCTTCTCTCAAATAAGCGAATCTAGCAGACTCAAAGCTGTTCATGATCTTTCCAGCATCACTTTGCCTGAAAGTACCATATGCAAATCATGCCAATTTGGTAAGCAAACTAGGGTGCAATTCAATGCCAAAGAAGGATCAACAAGTAAGCCTCTTGAACTTATCAATACTGATCTATGTGGTCCTGTAAGGAAAAATTCACCCCGTCGAGAATAATACTATATTTTATTTATTGATGACTTCTCTAGAAAGTGTTGGATCGGTCTACTAAAACATAAATATGAAGCATTTGAAAAATTTAAGATCTTCAAAGCTTTGGTTGAAAATGAATTAGATCTAAAAATCAAATGTCTTAGATCTGACCGAGGAGGAGAATATATACCAAATGAATTCTTTGATTTCTGTGAACATCATGGCATAAAAAGACAATTTTCTGTAGCTGGAACCCCACAAAAAAATGGCGTGGCAGAAATAATGAATAGAATAGTTCAACAGATGGCTCATGCTATGCTTGATGAATTTGGAACTCCCGATACCTTTTGGGGAGAAGCAACACATACTGTAGTAAATATTCTTAACAAGGCTCATGTTCATGTGAATAGTGATAAAAACCCTTATGAGCTCTGGTATGGTAATCTTCCCATTGTAAAGCATTTTAGAGTTTTTGGAAGCAAATGTTTTATCAAGAACAATGATGAAAAATTTGGTAAGTTTGAACCTAGAGTAGATGAGGGAATATTTCTTGGTTACTCTTATAGAAGTAAAGCATATAAATGTTACAATAAAAGAGTTCGGAAGATTGTTAAATGTATTGATGTTGTAATTGATGAGTCTCTCACAGCTCCTAAAAGGGAAATAACAACAAAAAATTAAGATGATGATGATGTATATTTTCCCTCATCAAATAGCAACAATATAGAATGAGAACCCAATGAAGCACCAGAAGAAGATATATTTGAAAAGGCTCCATCCAGGTATGTTCAAAAGAATCATCCAGAATCTCAAATTCTGGGAGAAAAGAGATCAAGTGTCCAAACAAGAAGAAATCTTGTAGGATCCCCTAGCTATCTGGCATTCTTATCCACTATTGAACCACATAATGTAAATCAAGCTAGTAAAGATGAATGTTGGATTCAAGCCATGAATGAAGAACTTGATCAGATTGAAAAGAATCATACTTGCGAATTGGTTCCAAGACCTCATGATAAAAATGTTATTGGAACAAAATGGATATTCAAAAACATGTTAAATGAAAATGGATATTTTATTAGAAACAAAGTCAGAGTTGTTTGTAAAGGGTATGCTCAACAAAAAGGTATAGACTTTGAAGAAACATTTGCTCCTGTAGCCAGAATTGAAGCCATAAAAATGTTTCTTGCTTTTTCAAGTTTTCAACAATTCAAAGTTTATCAAATGGATGTAAAATATGCTTTCAATGGTGATCTAGAAGAAGAAGTTTATATAGAACAACCAGAAGGATTCATTCTGAGAAATTATGAAAAACTTGTTTGAAAACTTAAAAAGGCTTTATATGGTCTCAAACAGGCTCCTCGGGAATGGTACTATCGTCTTGATAAATATCTTCAACAACAAGGTTTCACAAAGGGATATGCTAACAGTAACTTATACACAAAAATAGAGAAGGATAAACTATTGATTATTGTTGTGTATGTTGATGACATCATTTTTGGAAATAATGAAGAGTCCATGAGTCAGAAATTTGCTTCTGTTATGGAGCAAGAATTTGAAATGTATTTACTTGGGAACTAACATATTTTCTTAGCTTACAAGTACAACAAGCAACATATGGCATATTTCTATCACAAGAAAAATATCTCAAGAAAATTCTGAAGAATTATGGGATGGAAGACTGCAAACCTGTGAGTACTCCAATGGTAACTGGATGTAACCTCAGTTCTCATGATGATTCTCCCATGGTGAGTCAACCAAAGTATAGATCCATGATTGGAAGTCTGCTTTATCTA
Source organism: Pinus albicaulis (assembly GCA_034641835.2). Taxonomy (NCBI): domain Eukaryota; kingdom Viridiplantae; phylum Streptophyta; class Pinopsida; order Pinales; family Pinaceae; genus Pinus; species Pinus albicaulis. Next base: position 604,443,551 of record CM076581.1, on the reverse strand, counting down.
ACTGGGACAAGACCAGACATTATGTATGCAGTTGGGATTGTTAGACGATTCCAAGCTAATCCAAAAGAGTCTCACCTTCAGGATGTAAAAAAAATATTCAAATATCTACAAGGGACTTAAGACTTTGGTATATGATATCTAAAGAATGTTGATCTCACTCATCATGCTTACACAAATGCGGATTGGGCAGGAAATTTTGATGATCGAAAAAGCACTAGTGGTGGTGCATTCTATACGGGGCCCCGATTAGTCTCTTGGTTCAACAAGAAACAAATTTCTATTGCCTTATCTACAGCGGAAGCAGAATATCTGGCTGCGGCATCATGTTGCACACAAATTCTTTGGATGATGTAGAAATTACAATATATTCAAATCAAATGTTCACCTCCCATCTCCATTATAGGTGATAATACAAGTGCCATTAGTATCTCGAAAAATCCTGTTATGCATTCCAAGACCAAGCACATTCCTATCAAGTATCACTTCCTACGTGAACAAAAGGTTAAATTAGAGTATGTTCCCTCCAAAGAACAAGTTGCAGATATATTTACTAACCTCTTCCCAGGGAAGGATTCGAATATCTCAGACAGAAGTTGGGAGTTTCCTCTGCCTCTATTATAAAATATTCTTAATGTCCAAATATTAAAGTCGGTATGCTGGTTTCATAAAGGCAAATCACGTATATACGCGAGTTTCTGTGCATAAAACCGCGTATGGTTTTTGCTGACAGAATTTTTCTGGCTCAATTTTCTAAACAGTCTGTGGTGCTGTGGGGTAAATCTCTGTCATTGTTCTAGTATTCATCTTACTATACCTTTCTTTGATATTCATCTCCTTAATGAAGATGATTTGATGAATTGGTTGTTGAAGGTGTTCAGGATGCACAAGTTTAGGGGCAGCACCTGACTTGATTGAAAAGGATGCATTGTTGGCATTCTAATTGATTTATGTGTTATGATCTACTGTTTGAGATTATTTTGGTCATGGTTATACAAAGTCATATTTGGTCATGTTGAGACCTATGATGTAAAATTGTTATATTCAGTCATGTAAGGACTTGTTCAAAATTGTAAATCCACTTGGTTGGGAAGTTGAGTCAAATAGGTAATTCCACTTGGTTGGATCATTCATGTAAGTATGAGTCCTTGGTGATAGGAAAGGTCATACTCAGTTGAATTATAGAGTCATGTACTTTGTTGAAAAATCTATCTGAAGGTTTAGAATGAACTTAGGGGGAGCATCGTAATTTCAGTGCACATCAGATCTATAGAGCTCTTCTTTCTACAAGGGACGAGAAACCTTGTTTTGGTATTGATCCACCCTTTTCCCTTGATGTCAAAGGGGGAGAGTATCTTGGTGTTTGAAAAATGGTTATTATTAATGTATCTATCTATTGTGGTGATCAAACACCATCATGGTTGCCATCAAGTCCAAAGGGGGAGATTGTTGGCAATATGATGCAATATGTTGTCCTTGATGGAAACCTACTTAATGAAGTTGTCCTTGATGGAAAATTACTTGATGTTCCTCCTCATCCTTCACATCCTCAGTCATATTGTGAGGCTCTCCTTGATTTTCCATTACTGGTGAGGCTTTTGGTGAAACTTGAGGTGAAACTGGTGGTGGAGATTATGGAAAATGTGCTCTCCTTGAACTAGCTTGAGGACTTGTTCCCACAAGTTTTCCTTCTCCTCTTTCGACATTCAACCTTGTAAGAATCAGAAAAACTTGTAGCAAAATTAAACCCTCAAAAAACCAAATAACCAAAGAACCTAAGCTCTGATACCAAACTAATCTGTACATGTAAACTTGAAGGTTTATGGTAAGATTTGCAAGCGAAAATTTAAGTTTTTTATGCAGTTTAACAGGTTCCAATAGTTCAAAAAACACGTGATTAAACTCAGTTATACAACAAATAATGGAGACAACAGTACCATAAAAACAAACACAAGACAACAAATGATGATGGAGTTCACCCCTCCTAGGCTACATCTCTTGGTCCAGCTTCCAATGTTGGGCATATTTCATTTTTCTAAAAAATAAGTGTTTACATGTATTTTTAGTGCTTAGAATGAAAAAATAATGTCTCCAATGGCTCCATAACAGTAAAAAACCCATAGCTTGGCTCTTTCTACACTCAAAAATGTAAAAAATTGACTGATTTTTTCTCTAGAGAAGTTTTCCTGCTGGTTGTCCTCCAAATCACACCCATTTACTATCCATCCTACAAATTCTGCATTTTTTGGCCACGTGAGGTGACAAATTTTCCCTGTGCCGGCGAGATTGGCATCGGTTCGGGTTCAATTTTTCAGATGCTTTAAAATATGGGTGACCCCATGAATCGACCGATCAGGGGCTACGTGGTGCATTTCGGGCTATTGGATTCAGACTGTTTGAAATTTTCGCGCTATTTTGTTTATCTAGCTTCGGACCATGGTTGTGCAGTGGTTTGGTTGATGTAACCACCAGTTAGCATTTAAATTTTTGCACCGTACCCTACGCGTTGATACAAACCTTACCCCACTATGAAATATGGTTTATCTGTTGTGGTTCAGTTAACACACCCGATGCCAAAACTTAAACCAAACCCGCTTTCAAATTGTGGTATACGCCTTGGTTTGGTTCCAACCATAACCAAACTGTGATATGAATTATAATATATGGTTTGGGTGATATATCATATGGTTTGACATAACATATAATGTTTGGCATTGATATATGGTGTGCTATAACATATGGTGTTGGGGTCGGGGTTAACCTTGCCCCCTGTCTGCTCTAGCTGCAGTCTAGTGGCCATGGGGTGGACCAAGGGCCAAGGGTTAGTCTCGGCCCTGACCCCTAATGCGAATACAATGAAAATTTATATATCACCTTTTGCCTATGGTTTATAAGTAATAGTTGTGGCGCGGTGGTGGAGCACTATGCTGCCACCCCATAGGTCTGTTGTTTGAATCCTGTGGAGGTCATACCTGACCATACAATAATTTTACACCAATAAGAGGAGGCCACATGGCTGCCACTGATTGGCCCACATGGCTCTCCCTAATTGGTCCAACAAAACAAACCTTGAGCCAATCAAATTGCACCAACCCTCGACCACTAAGAATAAGACACTTGTTAACACATAATTGGCCCATAAAAATATAGTCACCTGCCCAGTCATATACCTAGTCATCATACAGACTACTGTCTGGGCATCCTTGCAACTCAAAATTTTAAAATTTTATTTTTTTGAAAAATCGGTCAGAACGTGATATCGGTAGCATACTATATTGGTTTTGAGTGAAATAAGTTGCATTGGATTGAAGGTGTTGAGATCTTCGCTTTGGCAACTTCTTCGAGCCGTTTTGAGCACTTTGGATTTTGATCATTTAATTGATCCCGTGGATAAAAAAAATACCATAGACGTGGACGGAGAATGAAGAAGCATGTTAAATGGCTTGTCAAATAATTGTTTGCAAGAAATTTTAGGATGGGGATGAGGCGCCTGATGAGAACCCAGTTGAAGGAAGAAGAACTCAGAACAATTGAGAATGAGGAAGAATAAAATTAAATTTGGGATGAGTTCGTGGAGTGCTTGAAAATTTTAGATCAACGTGAAGATATGATAACAAAAACAACAAATAAGGCTAGACAACCTTATGTTTTTAAAATTAATGATTGGTGTTGATTGCAGGTATTGGACATAAAGGAAAATCATTGAATATTGTCATGAGAATAAGGGAAGATGAAATAATTTTTTTTCAAGGCATTGAGAAAGAACAAAATCAATAATCTATCATAGAAATGAAGAATGAAAAACATTGTCTCACAAAGTGAATAAAAAAGAAACCTGTACACATTTGAAGTATGCAATTACAAAAGAACAATTACCGAAACCTATTGTTGCAATGAAACAAGTTAAGTTGGCTTCTAAATACATAAGGAGTACAATTAAGGTGAAGAAAAATATTTGGATGTAATTCTAACCCATTTTAAGAAAGTTGATTGTGTATGTATAGGTATGAAGGAATTTGAGACAAGGGAAGAAGTGATGAAAATGTCTCACAAGAATGAAAATTTATTTCATTCAGAACAAGAGAATGATGACAAGAGTCCAACATGTGGAATTAAGGATGATAGCCTTGGAATTTTATATTTGATTGTGGAATTAAAACTTTTAGAGGAAGGGTTAGTCAATCCAAGGATTTAGGAGGATTGCATGAAGATTGCAAACAAAAAGAATGAAGAGGAAGACAACAAAAAATTTCACTAGCGGGCTAAAAAAGATAAATCAAATGTTCAAAGAGGAGCTAATGTACATGGAAAGACAATAGACTACTTGTTTGTAAATAACATTGGAGAAAAAGGAGCAATCATCCTGACGATTGATGGTAATTTTCGAGGATTCAATGACTATTATAAATTTGTTTCATGTGTAGATATAAGTACAAACGAGAGTTTAGAGGATTAAAGTCAATATTTCATAAAACAACCATGGAGGAGGCAACAAAGTGCTTTAAACATTTTTTAAGAGATGCCTGGTAATCAAGAATGGATGTTGAGGAGTGAAATGGCAATGGAGGCCATAATTTTTTTAAATTTTGAAGAAAAGCTACAATGGAGCAGTGTTAGCAGCATGAATCAACATAGGCACATGCTAAACATTGGGATTGAAGAGTTATGTATGTTATGAATAAATTGCCTAAGAGGAGGCATACAAAAGTGAACAAGATAGTCAACAATATAAATATGTTGATTTTAAGAGAATACATCAGCAAGGAAAGTGGAACATTGCAAAATAATGTAGAAATTATGATGTAGATTTGCAAATGCTCATGAAATTTTGATCAAAATCAAAAGACACAAACCTACTATACTGCTCCGTGGAATTCAATTCACAATTTAGAACATCAATCACAAACATGCAATGAGAAATAACACACATTCACATAGTATTTTTCCAAGGGAGGCAATCTGCTAAAAACCCCATTGCTTGCTTGCATTAATACGATGAATAGAGATATATTACAATTTCTTTGCTCAATTGAGCATAACTTGTAAGTGAATAACCCATCTCTCTGCTCACTGAGAACCTATGACCCAAAATTAGTCAAATTTTGCCTTTTCTTGAGCCCTTTTTTCCTTGCACAATTCTTGAGGAAATTAGCCCCCTATTATTTAGGAATTTCCTCCAAAATTATTGCACAATTCCCAAGGTTGATCATCTGAATGCATGCAACACTTGTACACTGAAGACTAGTCTACAACTGATATTGGATTGCCTTGGAATTTCCACCACAACTGAGGAACTCGAATTATTTGCATGTAATAGCTATTTTGGGTTGATTGATCAATTAACTAGATGATCACTGAGTTTGACTGAAGTCCCACTACACAACTGACCTTCCACTAATTCCTCCAATAGTTAGAACTAGTTTAATTAAAAACAACTTGAAATAATTGACCTTGATTGCTACAAATTAGCAATCACAATAGCTTAAATTAAAATCAATTCCTCTAACTCAAATTTATTAAGCTAATTGAGTGACAAGAGCCATGTCACATAAGTTAACTACATCCAAGTTGTTTGCTGATGTGGAAATTCAAATTTTCCCAATTTTAACAAGGAAAAATAAAATTGAGAATTTCTTGCTGCATTTTTCAACACTCCCTCTCAACAAGAAATGGATTATCAACCACCCCGATCCTGCACTTATGGAACTCGAATTTCCCTCTTGAAATTTTTTTTGTCAAAATGTCAACATCTTTTTCCTTTATCGGAATGTATTGTAGCAACATTATCCACCTCTGCACATAATACTGTAAATGGTGATACTGGATATCTATATGCTTGGATCGATAATGAAATACAATATTATCAAAGAGCTTGATGCAACTATGATTATCATAGTAGATCACAGTTGTATCCATCATCTAACCAAACAGTCCCATACGTATCTTTCACATCTAGATCGCCTCACATGTTGCTTGACTGGCAACCATGTATTCCGCTTCTTCCAAGATGAGCACCACAAATATTTGCTTCATGCTGTACTAGGAAACAAATGCGAACCCAACAATAAAAATTCCACATGATGTAGTCTTTTAGTCTGATGGAATCCCCGCCTAATCTGCATATGTGAAGCCACACAAATTCACTCGCTTTGTCTGTATGTACCATATTCTAAACTGGGTAGTGCCTTTGAGGTACTGTAAAACATGCTTAGCTATATTCTAAAATAATTTGGTTGGCCTAACCGTAACCTAGCTTAGCTGGTTGAATGCATAGTACATATATGGTCGTGTGTTCACAAGATGCATCAGTGAACCCACTATTTGCCGATAAATGGTAGCATTCACTTATTCACCTGAAGTGGCATCCTCCTTCCTCAAGTTGGTCATTAGAGGTGTCTCAATGGGTTTATAACTCTCCATGAAGAATATCTATATTATCTCATTTGCACAGTTTACTTGAGACACAAATATTTCCCCATCGCCTTGCCATACTTCCAACCTAAGGAAGTAGTGCATGAGACCCATGTCCTTCATTTCAAATTCCCTTGCAAGATAATCCTTGCAAGATCTAATCAAATTCTCATCACCAGTTAATATTAAATCATCAACATATATGACAATAATAAGAAAATTACCTTCTACCAAGATATGATATATGTTTGCATCCGCTTCACTTTTGGTGAATCCCAAACCAGTGAGATAATTGTTGATCTTGGTGTACGAAGCACGAGGTGATTGTTTGTGACGTACAATGCTCGCTTGACTCTGCACATATGAGACTCCTCATCAAATGTCTCAAAACCTTATGGTTGCTCGATTTACACCTCCTCCTCAATAACCCCATTGAGATTTTTTTATTTTTTTTTACATCCATCTGGTGCATCTTCTACCCCATCTGTGCAACCAGTTCAAAGATTGATCTAATGGATGAATACCTTACTACAAGAGAAAAGGTTTTCTCATAGTCAATTCCCTCAACACATATGGCCTTATACTTCTCTATGCTTCTTTTTGTTGCATGCTTAACCTTGAATATCCATTTTGAACTCACAATTGATTTATCTTTTGGTCTTGGTACCACTTACAAAACATTTTTCTTTATAATGGATTCGTATTCCTCCACCATTGCATCAACCCATGCAAGTTTCTCTACTTCTTCCTTGAAAGAGGATGGCTCAGTCTATACAATATCAGTCCTTAAATCCATGTAGCCAATATACCGATCATGTGACCTCCTCTGCCTGTGCAAATTTGAAGGAGCTCCCACATTCTCCCTCACATGCTACACAAGTATATCAACTTCCATGGTCCTTTTTCTGCCTTCTCTGGATGGTTCTACTTGAGTGGATGTCTCCACTCTTTGCTCCTCAATTGGTGGTTGCTCCACAACTTCCTAAGGCTCCTCCTTTGGAGCTAAAAGCTCCTCCTTTAGTGGGATCTAAAGCTCCCTCTCAAGAGAGCATCACATCGCTTTCTCCTGATCAAACTTTACATCCCTTCGAACAACTATCATTCTGAGTGAAGGTAAGTACACATGGTAGTTGTGTGAGGTTTCTGTGTAACCTACAAATACCCCCAACTATATTGTCGGCTCAATATTATTCATTGATTCTTTGGAGACATGGTAGTAAACAAAAGCTCCAAAAATCCTAAAATGCAACACATCAGGATTTCTCCTCGAGAAATCCTCCTCCGGTGTAATCATACCAAGAATAAAATGAGGAATTTAGTTCTGTAAATAGATTGTTGTATTGCATGCCTATGCCCACAGATGCAGTGGTAGGCCTTGGTCATGCAACATAGCCCTCACAACTCCCACAATGATACTGTTCTTTCTCTTAGCCACTGCATTCTGCTATGGGTTGTGGGGTGCTGTCAGCTCTCTTCGAATGCCTTCTTTCATTTTTTTTTTTGAAACATAATCACCTCCATTATCGCTTCTTAGAGCCTTCACCTTCTTATCGATTTATTTCTCAACTAGAGCCTTGAATTCTACGAACTTGGAGAATGTCTCATCTTTCTTCCACATAAATAAGATACGACACTTCCTTAAGAAGACATTAATAAAGATGAAAAAATATTTGTGTCTAGCATTGGAGGTTGTTGAGAAATGTCCACAAACATCGAAGTGGATCCTTTCCAGACTGCATGCGATTTGTTGTCCCTGTCATGGAATGTGTATTTTGTATACTTCCCCAAAGTACATCATTTGCAAACATCATGTTTCTCAAGTGCTCCTTTAGGGAGGCTAGTGGTTATTTGTTGAATAATATTCAAGGCACCATGATGCAAATGGCCAAGTCTTCTATGCCAAAGTTCATCGACATCGCGAATGTGCACTTTCTCTGCCTTACTGCTTAATGCAACACAATCTTCCACATCTAGCTTATACAATTTATTCACATGAACCTCGATCTGCTTCACTGGTCTCATGAATATGTGTCTCAGGAATGCTTTTCATTTGCTGAAGATCACATCATAACCATGGTATTCCAAAATTGCAACAGAGATGAGATTTTTATTTAGGTCTGGAAAAAAAATGACATCCTTTAGTCTAAGAGGGGATCTCAACACCCTTTGAAAGGTGACTGTACCAATCCCGGTCATATTTTACATTCCGTCATCCCCCAACTCAATGTGCATTTTCAAATATTTCTCCTCCAAGTCATTGGAAAAATTTCTACACCCTATCATGTGGAATGATGCACCTGAGTCCAAGTACCACACGATCCCCATCACTGTGCTGGTTATGCATGCAATAAGGGTGAATTCAAGCTTGAACTGTGAAGCCAAGGCTTCACCTAATTCTCCCCCTGAGGTCTTCTTTCTCAACTTTTTGTGTGGACACTTCGTGGAATAGTTCCCAAATTCATGATAATTTAAGAATTTTATTTTGGACAAGTCTTTCTTCTTACCCCCTTGGCTGGATTCTGGTTTGGTTTGAGATTTATTCCCTTTTCTATTCTTTCCCTTTCCAACCAATTCAAATTTTTCTTCATCCTTGCTCTTGGATGAAGTCCCATCTTTGGTATTCCGCCTTATTTACTCCTGTACCAAATTTGACCATAAGCGTTCCCAATTAGGTAGTTTCTCCCTCTCGTTCACCGAATCTTGGTAGCTATGCCAACTCTTGGGAAGGCCTATTAGGGTTAGGCTTACCAAGTCATCTTCTGAAACACTAACACCAACCCCACCAAGTTCATCATGAACTTGTGTGAACCTGCTCAGATACTGTAAAATAGTGTCATTCTTCTGCATCTTGATATTTTGAAGTTTATCCTTGAGTGCCAGTTTCCCGTGGTCGCTATAGTTCTTGAAAAATTCTGTCAGTGCTTTCCACATTGCAAAATGAATTTTGTTTCCCATGGATATTTGAGACAACGTGATCCTGTACACCCTTCAATATTATTATCCTTGCCTTGGCTACAGTTTTCTTCCAATGAGATAGGTTCTAGGCATTAGATGTCTATGGTTTCACAGTGTCTATATTGACATATTCTTGCAATATGTTGTCATCAAGCACCACCTCCACGTGATCCTTCCATGCAATGAATTTGGAGCTACCTTACAAGGCATACTCTAGTCTCAACTCATTGAAGGTGATCTTCCCAACTTTGTAGAGATGCTGCTACAATGAACTGAAAAATCGATCCTCATGAGAAATCAATTCAAAATTATTTTTCTAATGTGAATCCTGCGCCGATGTCATGTAGAAATTATCATGTATATTTGCATATGGTCATGAAATTTTAATCAAAATACGAGACAAAAACCTACTCTACTACTGTGCAGAATTCAATTCACAATTTAGAACATCAATCAAAAACATGCAATGAGAAATAACACACATGCACATAGTATTTTTCCAGGGGAAAGAAATTTGGTAAAAACCCCCTTTCCTACTTACATTAATATGATGAATAGATATGTATTACAATTTCTTTTCTCAACTAAGCACAACTTGCAAGTGAATAACCTATCTCTTTTCTCACTTAGAAACTCTTAACTATAATTAGTCAATTTTATGCCTCTGCTTGACCCGTATTTCGTTGCCCAATTCCTGAGGAAATTAAGCCCCTATTATTTAGGAATTTCCTCCAAAATGATTGTGCAATTCCCAAGGTTGATCATTTGACTGCATGCAACATCTGTACACTCAAGACTAGTCTACAACTAATGTTACACTGCCTTGGAATCTCCACCATAGTTGGGGAACCTGAATTATTTGCATACACTAGATATTTTGGGCTGATTGATCAGTTAACTAGATGATCATTGAGTTTAATTGAAGTCCCACTGCACAATTGATCTTCCACTAGTTCCTCCAACAGTTAGAACTAGTTTAACTGAAAACAACTTGAAATAGCTGACCTTGATTGGTACAAATTAGAAATTACACATGCTTAATTGAATTATAACTCCTTTAACTCGAATTTATAGAGTTAACTAAGTGACAAGAGCCATGTCACACAAGTTAAGTACATCTAATTTGTTTGCTGATGTGGAAATTTGATTTTTCCTAATTTTACCAAGGTAAAATCAAATTGAGAATTTCTTGTTACAATTTTCAACAAATAAAGTATGGAAACCTATAAGAATGAGAAAAACATCAACACATTAACAACTACGAAAGGTGAAGAAGACAAAGTTAACAAGAAAGTTCAACATAAGAACAAAGGTTGTTGGAGATGATCATGAGAGTGATGCAATTGGACAACAACAAAACAAAGTTTGGGATCTAGGAGGAAGAAATCATAGTAAATGCACCTGCAATAGAAAAATGTTAGACAACTAAGGTGAAAGGTACAACCAATAGAAGCATAATCATGAACAAGTGTCCATGAATTATTTTTACCCAGGGAGTCCGATGTAGGGGCATTCTACATGTCAACAAGACCTATGAGGTATTGTCACCTTTACTAAATGGAGTGGGTTCCCTTAATTTAATTTAAGTCAATTTAATGTAATTAAAGAGAGGGATTTGATTTTTTATTCTAAATGGAGATTTATTTAGGAAGTGAGGAATAATTTATTGAACGACATGTAATGTATTATTTGAAGAGATTTGTCGAGGAGCTGGAAAATTTTAGGCTAGATTAGCTATTTTCCTTGTATGGAAGATTAGATCCACTTTTAGTGGATCTCAACATACCAACGTTGTTTTACATAATTGCTTCTTGTAAATGGAAAGTAGATAGAAGAAGAGAAGAACAAAGGTAGCACAGAGAGGCTAAAGACCAAGAGAGGTATGCTAGACTGGAAAGGGCTAGGGTAGAGAAAAGCCCATAAACTTGTGTAATTTGACCATATTGTACAATATATATGTTATGAAACTAGCTCCAAAAATAGAAGAAAAGAGAGATCAATGCCTTAGAAATAAGCCACTTCGAGGGGGCAGCCTCCTTTACATTACATAAATGAACAATTCTTGGATGATACAAATGACAAAACCTCCTTTATATATATAGGAGTCCCTGGGGTCACAATATAATCCTAGCTGACCTAACAATAATAATATTAGGGCACAATAATAACAATATGGGAGTTACATGGATACAACAATAACAATGAGAGGGGTTACACTAACATAATAAGGGACTACACTAGTAATATAGGGACCTAACATGCCCCTCTCCTTCAAACAAGTGTTGTCCTCAACGCTTGATTATTTCTTGATGCTTTTGTATAAAATTCTCATCCTTCCATGTGGAATCTTCAATGGGTAAGTTCTTGCACTTGCTGAGATACTTTGAAATTGATCGATTTGGTAGTTTTCGAGTTCTTGTTTCTGCGACTGCTTCAAAACTTCTTTCAATGTGATGCTGATATTCCTCTTGTTTCATTTGATTCTGCACAAAAGTTAGGTCATCCTTTGAGAGTTGGAGAACTTGTTGTTGATGCTAGATGTGATCTTCCACTATTTTATCATCCATATTAGCTTTCATTTGATCCTTCAAACCGTCCAAATTAGCCTCCATTTATGCTTTTAAACCATCGATGTCATCTTCGGTTGCTCTTCGTAAGATCGAAATTTGTTGCATTGGGTACCGTAATTTTGATATCTCATATTGCAATTCTTCCTCTTCATGCGTCATAGTATATCTTTCTGAGGGCTTAATGGGTGTGGAATTATTTTTGGGAGGCATTATATAACTCAGTACTGATATATATGCTTCAATATGCCCTTGGAATCACTTCAAACTGATTTTTCAAACAAATGTTATGAAAACTTGTTTAAAAAATACACACCTTTTTCTTGCTCTTGAGGAGCTCGATATTGAAACTGAATTATCTATGTTATTTCAGATCTTCAATATTTGAAATTAGGCCCTATAGTATCCCTATGAATCTTCTTTCGAATGCCACAAGTCTGACCTGATTTGGATTCTTCAAGGCAAAATTATGCTCAATCTCCCACAATGACCTAATTATGGACTGGTTCAGTAGAGCGAACTTGTACGGTGTGCCACATGTCACTGATTCCTCCTTCGGCCCTAAAATTGATACACATGAAGCTACAGTCCGTGTACTTGCCGCCATTTTTTATATAATTCCAATACGATGCTTAAAGAGAGAGATATGATGAGTTTCCCACAGTCACCTCTTTGAGATGAAATTCGAGAGCTTGAAAAAACCCTAACTTCCACAGATCATATCTCCGAAAATATTGCGAACCAAAATATGAAATTTTTACAGGAAGTTCCTCAGAATTTCAGCTTCACTTTGTAAAATTTTTAGCTTCTTAACCTTCGTATAAAAAATGTTATAGCGCAAATTCCACGATGACTTGTTTTAGGTGAAATTCGGGAGCCTAAAAAAACCCTAACTTCCTCAGATCATATCTCTGAAAATATGGCGAACCAAGATCTGAAATTTTTACACGATGTTCTTAAGGATTTCGGCTTCGCTCTATAAAAATTTCAGCTTCAGAACCTTCGTAGAAAACAATTTTATAGCGAAAATTCCACGATGGCATGTTTGGAGTAGCGAAACCCTAGAATCCAAAGCTCTGATACCAAATATTATGAAACCAACTCCAAAAATAGAAGAAAAGAGAGATCAACGCCTTAGAAATAAGCCACTTCGAGGGGGAAACCTCCTTTACGTTACATAAATGAAAATTTCTTGGATGATACAAATGACAAAACCTCATTTCTATATATAGGAGTCCATGGGGTCACAATATAATCCTATCCGACCTAACAATAATAATATAAGGGAACAATAAAAACAATATGAGGGTTATAGGGGTACAAAAATAACAATAATGGGGGATACACTTACACAATAATGGACTACACTAGTAATATAGGGACCTAACAATCTATGTGGATTTCGATTGACAAATTAACCTCAGTATTGTGTGTATGTGCATTTGAATTAGTTTATATTTGAATCAACGTGTATCTTTGTGTATATGAGTTAATGTGGGTTTTATCTCTTAATTATGGAATCAAGATTTGTGTGAACAATTGAGTGGGAATTGGGGGTTGTGTGTATAAAACATCAAAGTTTGTAGGTGAGCTACTGTGCATGATGAAACAAGTGTGGAAAGAATATTTGGATGAAAGGATTCATCATTACCAAAAATTAAAGTAATAATCGAGTCGTGGTGAGCTTATGTTTATAGAAAAATCCTTTGTCATTAATGAGATGGTGTGTTTTTGGACTTATCCATTATCACAGCCAAGAATGATAAAGTTTTCCGTCACTTGAATAGAATATTGTTGTCAATCTGGCCTTAGAAAATTCGACCAAAACAATAAAGTGCATCCATAATAATAAGGGAGATCCGGATTAGTAAAGCACACAAGTTTTTAGAAGCATCAAACCCACATCTTGTTCTAGGTGAACGTATCATGGGTAACTTAAGTTATCTTACCTCCTCTAAATCCTCCCTTCTCAATGTTTGAAATTCACGTGGTAGATCCAAATCCATCTGGATCTATGAATCAAAAGTGAACATATATGGATCCATTCAGATCCAACATTAGTTAAACATATACAACATCGACCCCACTTTAAAGTGTTATGATTTGTATCCATGCGGGAATTAGACATCTGACTAGTGAATAATCTAGTTCCGAACGCATTCGAGCATACAAAAAGGTGGTACATCCAGATCCATCCAAAGGAGATTTAAACCTTTGTTTCATTTATAATGAATAAATGAAGCCAAACATGTGAGAATAAGGACTTAGTGCCTCAGGCTGATGCACTTGGTTGTGGGAACAATTATGTACGAGTTTGGGTTAAATACCTAAGAGCTAAGAGTTATAAAAGTTTTGGTACAAGTATGTGATGGTCATGCATGTTATTTGGGGCTCCTATATGACTTTGTGAAAAAATTGGGAAATGAAAAGGTTGCGTGTGTTAATTCAAAAAGTGATCCATAGTTATGATTATTGAGCTATGGGATGAATTATTATCCAGGGTAAAGGATGGGTGGGGTTGGGAATTTTACCACAATAAAGAAAAAGGATGCCCCAACGACATCAATTTAACACCTAGGTATTATGGTGCCTATAAGTAGTTTTAGAGGATTGGAAGTATGGCTTAAAAATTAGAGTTGGCTTCATCTTCATGTGTACATCTAGTCTTCCATGTTTCTTTCTCAAAGAACGTAATAGGTGAGAAATTTAATGAAAGAGGGAAAATCATACTATAACCAAAATAAATCATTAAAACAAGGATCAAACAACTAAGAAATTGAGAAATTATTAAGTACCTCTTCAAATCGAAGAACTTGTCAGTGGAAGAGGCGACATGGGAAGATGAATTATTCATACAAAAACATTCATAGTTATTTAATTGTTGAGAACAACAATGATTTGAAAGGGAGGGACATGATAAGCCCTAGAAAAAAAACCCATGTTAACCCTAAAACCCCTTTCACTATACCCCTTGTCTTAGTCTTAGTATTAAGATCATCATATCTTGTCTTGTATCGTATTCATTGTAAAAGGAGGCTCCATCCTCGAAGTGGATTTTATTCATTGATTTATTATCATTTTTAAGGAACAAGGTTCATAATGCACTAGAGCTTACATCGTCTCTTCACCAATATTTTGACAAATAACTTCTCGTCTTTATTCACTCCTTGTTACATAAACACCAAGAGCCATAATTAGTATCATGTGAGGCTTAGTAAATATGTAACTTCATATATTCCTATGCATGTTTTTATCTAGATTCACTCTCAAGAAAAGAGGAAGACATAAAGGGTTTACTATGCGTTATTTCCATTCCACAATTTGATTGGGTGGAAGAAGCAAGGATAAAATGGAAGCAAGATGAGAAGGTATGGAAGATCATTCAACAACTATGAGAGAACCTCTATGCAATAGAAAATTATATGTGGAAGGATTATTTATTGTGGTATAAAAATTGCTTATATTTATGTAAGAATTCTCGGCTCAAATATAATGCCCTTTTGGAAGTACACACTTTTCCCATTGGGGAACATTCAAGGTTCTTGGAAACATACTGTAGAATCAAGAAATATTTTTTTTGGAAGGTATTAAAGCATATGCGTAGAAGTTTGTGGTTGAATGTACGGTAATCCAAAAAATCAAGGGAGAGATAATTAGCAACTTGAGCTCCTATAACCATTAGCCATACCAAGATAGCATTGGGAAGAAGTTTCAATGCATTTTATTAGAATTTTACCCAAATTTGAAGGAACAAATGTCCTTATGGTAGTGGTAGATTGAATGACAAAATATGCCCATTTTCTCTCTCTTTATCATCCTTCTGAATCAAGTATAGTGGCAGAATAATTCATGGAAAAAATCCAAAAGCTACATGGAATACTGAAGATTGTAATTGACCGAGATCCAATTTCATTGAAATTTTTTGGAATAAATTATTTTATTGTTTGGTTACTCAATTTTCCCACAATTCAACTTACCATTCTCAACTTGATGGGAAAATTGAGATTCTGAATAAATGTTTAAAAGGATGTTTTAATTTATTTGTGTAGCACCCTCCTCCCACATTTACCCAAGCTACCCGGTCCACTGAGGTAAACATGTGACAAGAGGCTACTGTGATGTGATTCAACTCCATATGTTTAGTTAAGAAAGAATAACCGACAAAACTAAATGAAACTGACCTTCCACACATACTACAGAACTTACAGGAGCCAACCAACCCTTCAAGTGACCAACCCCTGAGGAAAATTAACTTTTCACTGATATGGGACCTCAGTTGCTCCCACAACAAGGCGAGCCATCGACTGGGGACATTTTCAGCTAGTTTCGTGTCAGCGGCCCCAAATTCTATGCCACTTTTTCAAGGCCAGGGCTCAGGCCACTGCCAAGAACTCCATGAGACTTTTAAAAATGATAAATAACACTGAAACAAAGGTACTAATGCAAACATTTGATCAATGATTTGACTGGACCCCACAGAAATTTTGTCAAATATGTCACAATTATGTAATCTACCAATGATAACAACATATCTGAGCATAGGGGTCTCATACTTATCTGATATTCGTAAAGAAGCATTGTTGCCTTATCAGAATAAATGAATTATCATCTATTAGGACATATATAAATTGTATACTCATTTTCTAATCACATGACAAGAACCATACCTAAAGTCTTTCATAAAACATGCTCATAACCAACATATAACCAATAGAATTAACAAGGATACAACAACCATAAATGCCACATATGAACCAATAAATTTACACATGAAGTACCAAGGAGAAGAGACTCTTATTAATGAATGCATAAGCCAACCGATTTTGGGAATTCCATGTACAACTCTACCATAGATTGGATGAATCAAACATTTCTTTCAGCCAATCACCCTTGTGCTATATTCCAATCATGAATGTGGGACTCATAACTATAAAATAACCAGGGCTTACCGAGGCTAAACCACCTCACCCTCATCAATAGAACTAGGATTTACCACAACCCCCACCAGATCACTAGGCCCTAAACAAGCATGGATGCCACCAGATTTCTCCACCTACACTGCAAGGAATTTGTCTGTCTCCTGGTCTCTAAGCTTTACCATAAATCCTGCCATACAATGGTCGAGGATCCCTAGGCCTAATCAAGACTCCACCCTCTAGGATTTACCATATATCCTGCCATTCACCGACCAAGGATTCTTAGGCCTGGTCGAGGGCACAAACCTTGTAATATCCCAAAATGGGACAACTTAGCAAGGCATGCCTGAAAAATGCATTTTTCAAGAATGTATGCTACAGGATTGAAAACCAACCCTTAGATCCCTTAGATCTGAAAATCTAAGACCTAAATCTAAGAAGAGATAAGAAACAAATCCTTCTAGGTGAGGTAAATAGGTTTCCCACACCTAGTACAGCTGGAAAATGCCCAAGAATGGGACTGCAACACTATATGACAATACTACTTAGAAAATAATGCAGTTAAGCAAAGTAGTAGCAGGAGGCCAATATGGAGGCTCAATATGATCATTTAGAACATAAAATCAGAGTTATATTGAAGCCCTTTCATTATATAATAGAAAGAAGAAGACATTACACGAAGAAATGCTCAAAATAAGAGGCTGCAACCATATGATAAGACTGTACAAGCTTGAAAACATTATTTTATTAGCTGAAAAGAGTTGTAGATTACACTTCAGATCTAGAGCAGATCTATGTACAAAAAGATAGATCTATATCAGATTTGTACACTATAGAGTCTCCTCTTCAAATGCCCCTTGGGTTTTTCAGCAAAAAGTGAAGTACATGGAGTAGATCTGAGATCTAATGCAGCAGATCTGCAGAATGATTCAGGATTTCTGAAGCAAATAAATCAGTATTCAGATCAGATTTGAATGGAACATGGATTAGATCTGTAATCCACGGATCTCCACAGTGAAGGGCAGATTCCCAACACTAGAGATCTCTCCTCCTTGAAGTGCCAAAAGACCTTGCAACTTTCTCCTTGCAAATAACGTAGTTCTGGAAGATGGACTGCGCTGTAGGCTCTAGAACATGATATGGCCTCAAGCCAAGATCTGAAAATGGGCTCTCCTCATCCAATACTATCTTTCCAGGGGGATAGAAGGCTTTCCCACAGAAAAGAGGCACTATAATGGCCTATATCTGAGTAGAAGAGCTTGGCCAAATGCCTGATAATGGTTAAGAAATGCAAGACTCCTCCTTGAGCTACTCAATGGAAGAGGTGGGATTCTCGATCAGGAACACCCTGGTGCTAAACAACATTATTCTCCGCTAAATACCCAAGAGAATAAGAAATGTCTAAACAAACAAAATCTTCAGAAATAATATGTTCTTCAACAACCTTCTCATGTTGTCCTTCTCTTCCTTAAATAAGATGGGAACCTTGCCAAACCGTAAACCATCTCAATTATTTAGCTGCATTCACATGTGTAGCCTCCAACTAAAACTGCACTATGCATCTAGGAGATTCAATGTATCTAGATAGCGTTATTGATTTGGTTCTATTGACCCAGTCAAATGTCTTAATCCCTTTCACACATAAGGGTGTTTTATTAAGGCAGCCCAGATTTAGCCTTGTTCACATGGGCATTGATTTATTTTGTATATTTAGGAGTCTTATTGGTCCTCCTTTACAATTTTATTCATGCAACAAGAAAATGAAAACAAAATTGTATATTCCCATTAGCTTGGGCTAATTGGGAATATTACAGTCCTCCCCTCAAAAATGTTGCTTGTCCTCAAGCAACTGATAAGGTGAGTGCTGCAACACTTCTCCTCCTCCATTGGTGACACCATCAAGAATCAAGATTTCTTCATGATCTAAGTGTTCACCAATCCAACCCTCCATGAATTGTTCCTCCAAAGTCATCATGAGATGTACAAAATCAATCCCACAAGGAGTCAAGAACTCATAGGAAACAAACATGGCTAAACCAATATTCTCCCTAAAACATGTAGCATAAGGTACATGGAGAGTCTCCATCCCATGAGGTACATACATGCTCCCCATCCTCCCTCCATACAATCCCAAAAATAGTACAAGTATATCATCATTGTATGGAAGTAAAACTACATATACACAAACAAAAATTTGAGCATGAGGAGGTGGGTCATAGTCCCACATATGGTACCAGCGCAGTGCATCTCCTACCTGCATCAGATCAAGGTATGGTAATTGGTTTCCCCACCACTTACTTGCTGCACATGTCATCTCACTATGGCTGAAAGTGTGAGATATGTTTGGTGCTTTTGGGAAGCACCCATCATGAAATAAAATATCCCTTTGCACATCAAGGGAGTGGCCAAGTTCAGAAATTTTAGTGGCCTGACAATTGCCATGAGATTTACATGATACATTAATCCTCTTAGGAGTCATGGCCTGCATAAAAATGGTAAAAGAACATGTACAATCAGAAAATGAAACTTGCTTTACATGATCAGATCTTTTACCAACAAAGTCTCTCCTACACATGGGGTTGTGCATGGAACCTTATCCTCTTTCAAAAGAAGGAAGAGATGGCTAAAATGAATCTTGCATAGAGTCCCTTGGCTACCCCAACTCCACATAGCTCATGCATTCTTGAAAATGTTGATGTAGTTCCTCTTTCAAGCCTTTCCAATCAAAGCTCCTCATGATGATGTTGTAGATCTCCATGGAATGCATATGGCTGAAATAGAACTCCTTGTATGCCCCTTGTAGGATCTTTTTCTTGAGCTTAGAATCTCTAGACAAAAATATTTTACCATGATGATAGATGACTCCTCCTTGGACTAAGTAGCCCTCTTCATGCAGCTGGTCATCAAGTATCATACATGTGTGAAGATCTTTGGAATAATCCACTAGCAGTTGGGATTTCCAATACAGATCTACACTACTCAACAATGATAGCGCTGATGGTACATCAATATAAATGTCTGTCATGTTGCTGATCTCTTCCTTGAAATATCCTATTCCAAAGGTGTATGTTGGAAGGCTGATCCTCCCATTCTTCTCCTCCCACAACGTAGATCCAGAAATGAGAGTGGGTGATGATGAGAAGGGAAGAATATATCCCTCCTTCTTGAGCTTACCCAAGCCTCCTAGCACTGTAGCTTTGTCTTCAAGTGCTCCAATCCCTCCTAGATCTAAGTTTGGAGCAGCAAGTTGTGAGGTCTTCCCCACAATCTGAATCAGGTGGCCTCCCAGGTGGTTTTCCACTAGATATCAGTGTACCATGCAGAAATCTCATGAACATGATGGATGGGACTATAAGGTCCTTGCTTCCACTGCGCAAATCCATCTTTGTTTTATGTGTGGAAGTGTTGTGTGAGGGGTAAGAATGCACGCCTCTGATAATTTGAGGTGCACCACTCTTCTTTTCCACCCATTCCATTTGAAAAGCCTCCCAATCAGTGGTGACTTTCCCCAATGTAATCAGCCATTGAACACCCAGAATAACATTGGTGTCCAGTATGTCAACTACAAAGAAGTGATCCACCAAAGTGTAGGATCACATGGTGACTGAGAGTGCTGGGACATAATGCATGCATTGCATTGTTCTATCTCCTGGGACCAAAACAGAGGATCCCTCAAAATTATGAGTGGGTATTGCCCTCCTTTGCACAAGATGAGCATAAATAAATTTGTGGGTGGCCCCACTGTCAATAAGAACAGATACCCTCTGATTCATGATTGAACCATGAATTCTTAAGGTCAAGTACTTAGGTACCCCCCTCAAAGATGCAAGAGTTCCTCCAATAGAAGAAAATGCTCCATTCCCATCTCTTGATGGTGTTGGATCTCCCTCAACATTGTCAGCGCTGTGACCTCCTCTTGGTTCATCATCTTCTTCTTCCTCCTCAAAATCTGAGAAGACCTCTATGTAGTGTGCTTTCCCAACATCACATCTATCTCTAGGTGCCCATGATTATTGGCAAGTGAAGCATAGCCTCTTCTTCCTTAGCTCCCTCTGGACTTTAATATCAAGAGGCTTCTTGAATGAGCTCTCCTTGTAAGGAGCAACTTTCTCTTCCTTCCCTTTAGAAAGGTAAGAGGGCTTGTTATGAAAGTTTGCCTTTGCTTTTGGCA
>CM076581.1:604357824-604422434 GCA_034641835.2 Pinus albicaulis | reverse complement strand
GAGCACTGCATTGACTGTGTGGTTTTACTAGATATGTCCAGTAAGAATCCCAATTTAACTTAGTCAATTCTTGGATTTATTTTTCCTTTTCCTCAGTTTTCTGTTTCCACTCTATTTGCAATTGCTGGGCTTGTGGTAGATATCCTTGAATAGTTTCTGAAATCAAATTAACTTTGTGCAAATTCTCATTTACACAATCAGTAATGTTGCTCGCCGCTGTAGCTGCTTCCTTTGCTTCTTTTTCTGCCTCTCTGATCTGTGCATCCCATTTATTGAAGAGCATTTCTTTATGGCTGTCATTGATAATTGGTGCTCCTACTCTTTTTCCTTCCTCTGTCTTTTTCCATGCCAAATAATTAGTAACTCTTTCATTAGTTAAATCATAATCATGTCATAATTCTATGACATGATTAGTGATTTTATCACTTTCTTGACAAAAAGAGTTCCATTGTGAAATCTTTTGGCATAATATATCTTGTTGTTGCAGTAGTTGATTATTCAAAGAAATAGATTCTGAGATGAACTCTGTAAGCTTGGGGTCTTCTTTATGCATTTCTTGCATAATTTGTATTTGTTTCTCTTTCTTGGCCAAGCTTTTCTGATACCCGATTTGCATTTGCTAAAACTCTTGCTGTAACTTTTCAAATTGTCTCTGTGCTTCACTGTTGGCATGTGCTTGTTGCAATTGTTGTCGCAGAAATTGTATTTGATCCTCTTTTTCATTTAATAACAGTCGTACCTCAGATGCTTTGTCAATAGTTGCGGAGGCATAAGCTCCTGTAATCTGAGATAATTTAGTAAGATTTTCAGTGGGATCCGTAGTAGGATCTTTCCATAAAACATCCAATTGTTCTGCATCAGTAGAGAGCGCACTTTCTAATTTTCTCTTCTTTCTTTGCTTCCTTACTACTACTTTATGTTGAGGGCTATAAAATATATCCAGAGGAGGAATTTCCTCTATTTTAAGTACAAGCTCGGAGGAAGGAGTAATGGGTATATGTTCTTTTTCTGTGACATTGCCACTTATTTCTGTAATCAAACCTTTTGCTGTCTGTACAGGAGTTTGTATGTTCTGTCCTTCAACATTAATCAAATCATTAAATGATTCCCATTCTTTATCTAACTGAGTGCTGATGGATGGTTGATGTACATTAAGAGGTGGAAGATTCAACTGTGGAGTGGTGGAAGTCTGTTGTTGTGAGAGCTCTTTTGATTGAGCTATATCCTTCACTGAGCCTTCACTTTTATCCTGACCAGATTTTTTAGAATGTTCAGAAATTTCTTTGTCAGACTTTGACTTAGACCTTTCTAAATCTGAGCTGCCACTGAGACTGACACTAGGACTTGGTTCCCTTGCGGGTTCCAAACACAAATTATCCAAAGGAATAGTGGTCAATCTTCTTTCTTTGTATACTTTAAACTCTTGAAATTATTCTGGGGAGAACCGTGTTTGAGCTAAATGCAAAATCTCTTTAAATGAACTTTTTTCTTGAAACATATCATCAAAAAGATCTTCTTCTCCAGAAAATACTCTCACTTTGACTACAGTGGTGAAATCCTTGACAATACCATATGGATCAAATAGCCTTCTCGGAAACTTAAACAATTTTAAACATGTAACATTGCTTACTTCCTTAAATGCGTGACCAACATCAAATAATGAAAATGCTCTGAAGGACACAGGAAATTGTGGCCAAATGGATTTATTTTTATCCTTTAATTCTTTTGTCAAACCTCCGTCTCCACAGGATTGATATGCAATTTCCCGAGCTCTGAGTTTATCCGGAACATATAAGGGCAAAACATGAGGAGAAGCAAAGCTTCCAAAAACCCTCACATAAGTAAACAATTCTTCTCCAAACCATCTTGCGACAGGGAGAATGTCTACTTCTGCTTCAGGGGACAACCTTGGGGCATCCTTATTATACAACAATCTATACAGTGGCAACATTATGCCGTGGCAAATCTTGTAAAAATGAGGAATGAATTTTGACTCCCACAATTCTTTGTGATAAACATGGATGGGCAGGGGATCCTGAATTGTCCATTGCCAACCCATTAAAGGGAACTTAGAAACAAAGCATATTGAAGCCATAACATAGGCAGATAGATAAAAAGGAGGATAAATCCTCTGAGAGACAATCCGTTTAGACCGATAATTGAAAATAGCAGTGGCTAAATTATCAGTCAATATTTTAGCCCAGTCTACAATGGTAGTGTTAACAACAGCATTCAATAAGGGAAGCCATTCAGGCAAAAACTTATTAATGTCAGGCTTTCCAAAAAGCCTACATAACATAGCAGCAGCAAAACAATATGGAGAGGTAAGTGAACCAGTACTGTACATACCGTGTTTATCTTTCTTTAGTGGTTCATCTCTTTTGGACCATTCTTTAGTGCATTCCGCTAAGTTTTCATTTTCCTTGGCAAACTTCTCCATCAATTGTTTGTTGTAAGTTTCCTGAGGCTCCGGCAAATGATACATAAGCCTCAAATCTTCTGGAGTAAACAACCCGATGAGCTCTTGACCTTGGGTTTTGAATTGTCTGTCCGTAATATCAGTGCTATCCAGCACCCATTTTACCATGTCTGTATATGGAAGAATTCTTGGTCTTGCTGCTACCCAATGTAAAAATGAACAAGCCAGCTCTGTAAGAGATGCTTCAGAGGAATTACTTGAGCCCGCAGTAGCCGAAACATCCATTACTCTTGGGTTTTCTTCTTCAAGTAAATTAAACATACCCTCCTAAGTGGTGATGCCAGCGTCTTTGTTGCAAGCAGTGTCTGCGTACAAGGATGCCATCTCTTTATTTTCAGAACTTGGAACTTTCTCTTTCTTTCCAGAATTTGGAGCTTTATCTTTCTTTCCCATAATGCTCTGAATATTTGTTTGTATAGTCTCCTGTTCTTCGCGCCTGCAGTTTTACGAATTAAGTGAGAATAATGATATGAGAAAGGTGACAGGATAGTTTTAAATGCTGAAGGCGTATGAAATATATTATTTAATCGTGAAATAACCCTTCGATCAAAACAAAATCCTTTTCATTAATAATTGACAATCCATTCATTAACTTGACATTAAGGCGCATAACGAATATCGATTTATGGAAAGATTTTCTTCGTACAACGAGCTTTACGAATGTGCGATACTGCGATACTGCGATTTGCTTTGCAATATCGCAAAATCGCAAAATCACAAATCGCAACCTTCGCAGATCGAAATCATAGCAACTTTCGCAAATCGTAACTTTACGCAAATCACAATTAGTAATATCGCGGGATCGCAATATTGCAAAATATAACATATGAAAAATATCCGTTAATATATTTTCTGTGATATGCGATTTGTGACAAATATTTTAATGCATAGTTATTGGATCGCGCTTATCGCAATTTAGAAGATTCTGCTTTGCAAAAGATATCTTGTAATTTTTGTTGCGATGGATGCGATATTTTCTTCAAAGAAAGGTTTTATTCTAATCTATCATAAACTTAAGTTTATCTAAAGATTTTCTAAGGAATTTTCTTAAGTTAATGATAGTAAGTTTTATTTGAAAAAGAAAACAAGTACTAATTTAATTTTTTGGATTTTTTTAAACTAAGGGTCTCCACTTGTTTAGTATTAAATACTAAATAAGAAGGGGGGTTGTTGCTGGCCACAACACTTACCCAAACACTTGGGAGGCTTGGGAATGAGGGATAATTGCCAAAGTAACACCATCATGGGTGCCTGCATTTGGTGGAAATGGGTTTCCAATCCCAGCACTCCATGGGCACAACTATGGGCAACCAAATATGCTGGAAATTGGGCTTAGGAAGACCTCATATGCTACAACTTAGATGACACGAGATCCCAAATCTGGAAAGTAGCCAAGCAGCACAAATCTCTCATCCAATCCCACAGTTTTTGGGAAATTTTCTCAGGATCTCAAGCTCATCTCTAGGAAGACTCTTGGCAACAAAAACCTAAGATAGCTACTCTCTTTCAAAAACCCAGGTGGTAATCCACCCTCCAGTGTAGGGAGAACAATCAGGCCAAACACTTATGGGGACTTCCAAACATCCATGGATTCTGCCAATGGCTTCCCACCACTCAATGGTAGGAAAAGTGGCACGAGGAAACCCATGATTATATTGGGATGGAACTAAGTAAAAGGAAAATCAGATGTTCAGAAGAACCAAACATCCTCAGATGAGGCTACAGTACCCAAGGTACGTTCACCACCAAGGAGGCCTATCAAATGCCTCATTCAAATGATCCTAATCAATCTAACATATTTTGGACATAGTTATGGAATTTTAGCATATGGCGAAAAGTCTCCGCCTTCCTATTGCTGCTTAGAAAACGCCACATCTTAACTTGGGATAATATTTTGAAAAAAGGGTTCACGGGTCC
Source organism: Pinus albicaulis (assembly GCA_034641835.2). NCBI lineage: Eukaryota > Viridiplantae > Streptophyta > Pinopsida > Pinales > Pinaceae > Pinus > Pinus albicaulis. Next base: position 604,418,038 of record CM076581.1, on the reverse strand, counting down.
CTAACACTGCTCGAATTGTCAAAGACAGGAGGAAACAATAAAACATTTGTTGGACACTTCCCCTTTCGCAAGCTCTCTTTGGGACAGAGTAGTTATTCTTTGTCGCAGAACAGACATAAAACGAGGATATGTCATCAACACTATCTGCCTCTGGCAGAAGGCCCCTTTCAATAACAATCTCCTCAATTCTTTGTGGTTGTTCATCCCAGGGCTCCTCCTATGGACTATCTGGAAGGAGAGAAACAATCACATCTTCAGAGACCAAGTAACTCTGCAAGAGATAATATGGATTAATCTCTGCAACAATCTAAAAGAGACCTTAGCCCCGCGACAATGGAAGGACACAAATCTCCCATCTCTGCCCTCAGAGCGCATCATATGGGCCAACTGGAATCTCTTGATTCCTTGCCACTCTGCAGGGTCCTCCTCCTCTAACCGTATGTTAGAATCTCCTAGCTCTTGGAGCCCTCCTCCTACGGACGTTTATAAACTCAACTTTGATGGAGCCTCCAAAGGAAATACATGCGAATTTGGCTTTGGAGGAATATTAAAAAACACAGCAGGGGATCCCTTGCTCATCTTCTTTGGATCCATTGGATGGGACATCAAAAACTCAACAGAGCTGGGAGGTCTTATGCAAGGCCTTCACCTTGCTCATGAGAACAAATTCTTCCCTCTAGAAGTAGAAGGGGACTCCCAGATCATTATTAATGATACTCATCGACTACTTCATGGCTCCTCATCTTCCAATTTCTCAAAGAGCTGGAAATTAGATGCACGGATGGAGCAGCTGGAGCAATGGTTGCACTCCCACAAATCCATCTCATTCATGCATGTGCGCAGATCAACCAATGTTGTTGCTGACCTCCTATCCAAGAAAGGGGTGGGACATGACTCCCGCCTTCCCTCATGCATATTTCAGGCCATCGATGATGAATCTCTTTGCACAACATGCACTCAGCTGGTGCTCAAGATCTTCAATCCCCGGATGCGGGTGATTAGACTTGAAAAGATGGAAGGCCACATTGCTCCTCCACATATGCGCAACTAACCTCACATTGAGGCTGCACCTGCCTCCAGAGTGAGAGCCATAAATTCACCTTGCTGGGTTCCAACCTCATTCATTCCATGGAACCTGATGCATTCACTCTGGTGTATTGTGTATTCATTCCTGCGTCGACCACAACATCTCATTCTCTGGCATTTTATGTCCAATGGAGCTGACTCCTTCATGCATTCGAACTACACGTCCCTCCGTTTTTCTCTCCAGCTTGCTTTGGAATATTGTGCATTAAGCTCTGCATGCCCTAGTTGTGCTTCCACCCTTCACGTTGCTGCTCCTCCACCTCCCTTTGCACATTCATTCTCCCTCTGCATCCCCGACATTCTATTGAATCTATGCCTCGTTGCCACCGCATGCAATGCCGTAGGGGAAGAGGAAGAGGTTCTCCCTCCCGCCCTCCAATTCCAGCCATGGCAGAGGGCACAATGGCCTTCTCGGTGGCTATGGACGTGCTGGAGGTCTCTGACCCCCAGATGCTCTCGACCCATCTCTTAATTCACAATCGGAAGATTCAGCAAAGCCATTCTAGCTCTGGTTCTAAGAAGCGGCCTCAAAAATCCACTCTCTCTCCCTCATCCTCCCTGCTACCTAGGAAAATGGTGGCTCTTCCAGTCAAAATCATGGAGGATGCTCTACACGATGCTCTGTTGGAGGAGCTCGAAAAATTGACAATGCAGAGGACATAGGCGCTCACTCCACCTCCAATCCAGAGCTGGCTCCCCAGCTCGCCAAGAAGGAGGACGTCCTCTCTGATTATGGGTGCTACATTGTATAAGAATCTCCTCGTATTGAGCACCATGATGCAAAGGGCTAACAACCGTAGAGCCATGGCTCTCATTTTTCCAGTATTTTCATGCCTCTCTATAGTTTCTATGTTTATTTATATTCTACATAACAAACTCATTTTTTTTGATACTTTGTTAATAGTTAGTTTCCCCATGAAGGGAAACTCTTTCTATGAATTTTTGAAGTGTCTAAGGGCTAGTTTCCCCCTAATGGGTAGCCCCATTTTTGAATTTTTGAATTTTCTCCTTCCGACACGGGTTGGCTAATCCAGCAAACCCTGTCACGAAGCTTGAATGTACTCTTTTTTGTACCATATAATAGAAATTAGCCCGTTATGAAAAAAAAAACTCGTACAAGTTGTCATGTGACGTGGAATTTCAATTTACTTCTAATTTAATTAAGGGAAAATTAAATTATAATCCCTTATTGTTTCCAATTTCAACACTCCTCTCAACAAGAAAAGGATTGTCTTCTACCTTCATCCTCCTTCTGTGGAACTCAAATTTTCTTCTTGATAGTGCCTTCGTCAAGATGTCTGCATCCTTTTCCTCTGTGGGAATGTACTCTAATGACATTATTCGACTCTGCACACAATATCTGAGATGGTGATGCCATATATCAATATTCTTTGACCTGTCATGAAAAACTGGATTAACTGAGAGTTTGATGCAACTTTTGTTATCACAATAAATCACCGTCAGATCCATCTATCAATCAAACAAGCCAACAATTATCTTCCTCATCCAAATGGCTTCAAATGTTTCCTGAATGGCCACCATGTACTCTGCCTCTGCTAAACTAAGTCCAACTAATCTCTATGTCCTGTTGTACCAGGAAAATGATGTTGATCCTATGCTGAAGATGCCCCCTGATGTGCTCTTCCTGTCAGATGGAATCCCTGCTCGATCTGCATGTATCAAGCCTTGAATATTCACTCCCTTTGTCTGTTTGTACCATAGCCAAAACTCTATAGTTCCTTTAAGGTATCTCAAGACATGCTTTCCTGCCTTCCAAAAGAGCTTGGTAGGCTTAACCATAGCTTGAATAAGCTATTTAACCATAGCTTGAATAAGCTAGTTAACCACATAACATATGTCTGGTTGTGTGTTCACCAAATACATGAGTGAACCCAAAAGCTGCCTATAGATAGTAGCATCTACTACTTCACCTAAAGTATCATCCTCCTTCCTCCAGTTTCCTGCTAGAGGATTATCCATGGGTTTACTTCCCTCCATGTGGAACTTCCTAAGAATATCGTTGGAATAATTGCCCTAAGATACAAATATCTCCCCATATTTTTTCCATATTTCCAATCCAAAGAAATAGTGCAAGAGCCCCATGTCCTTCATCTCAAATTCTCTTGCAAGATCCTCTTTGCAAGACTTGATGAGCTACTCATCACCTGTCAGTATCAAATCATCAACATAAAGTACAATGATCAAAATTTCACCTAGTACCACAATATTGTAAAGGTTCGCATCTGCTTCACTCTTGGTGAAGCCCAACCCGGTGAAATAGCTGTTGATCCTGGTGTACCAAGAAGAAGGTGCTTTCTTCAGCCCATACAATGCTCTCTTGAGTCTGCAGACTTGCGACTCTTTGTCGAAGGTCTCAAAACCTTCTGGTTTCTCAATATACACCTCTTCCTCAATCACTCCATTGAGGAAGGTTGTCTTTACATCCATGTGATGTAACTTCCATTCCATATGTGCTGAGAGTGCAAGGATGGATATGATTGATGAGTACCTTGCGACTGATGCAAACATCTCATCATAATCAATGATTTCCACCTGAGAGAACCCTATGGCCACTAACATGGCCTTGTGCTTCTCCACACTCCCATCTGCTACTTGCTTCACCTTGTAGATCCACCTGGATCCTACAACTAACTTCCCCTCCGGTCTTGGGACAACACCATGTACTATTTCTTATAATGGAGTCATACTCCTCAACCATGGCATCAACCAAAATTGGTCGTTGCACTGCTTCCTCAAAAGAGGATGGCTCTATCTCTACACCTTCGCTTATAAGATCCATGTAACTAGTGTACCACTCTGGGGACCTTCTCTACCTGCGCTGTGATGTGGGTTCTCCCACTTTCTCTCTAGCATCAAGCAACAACCTGTTAGCCTTTCTGGTGCGCTTCCTTCCATCTCAGGATGTCTTTGCATGAGTGGGTGCTTCCAATCTCTGCATCTCTACTTGTTTCTGCTCCACATATTGAGTTTCTTCTTTTGGAGCCAAGAGCACCTCAACTGCATGCAACTGAAGCTCCCTCTCAAGGGAAATTTGTAGGGCCTTCTCTTCATCGATTTTCACATCTCTTCTGACCACTATCATCTTATGTGCTGGAAAGTACACCCAATAGTTGGGAGGTGTATCAATGTACCCCACAAATATCCCCAAATCAAATTTTGGCTCAAGCTTCTTCCTTGCATATTTTTTGGTCACATGGTAATAAACTGATGAACCAAAATTTTTAAAATGCCACACATCTGGTCTCTTACCTGAAAAATCTTCCTATGGTGTACTCATCCCATGTATCCGATCAAGACTTCTATTTTGTACAAATACTTTGGTATTGCATGCTTCTACCCACATATGCAACAATAGGCCTTGGTCATGCAAGGTAGTTCGTGCTACTCCCATAATAGTTCTATTATTCCTTTCTATAGCCCCATTTTGATGTGGGTTATGAGGTTCTATCAATTCCTTTCGAATTCCTTTTGAAGCACAAAAGTTCTTGAATTTGTTAGAGACATATTCTCCACCATTGTCGCCCCTTAGAGCCTTTACCTTCTTTCTTGTATCTTTCTCTACATGTGCCTTTAACTCAAAAAACTTGGAGAAATCCTGATATTTCCTCTACATGAAGAAAATCCAACACTTATGTGAAAAATAATCTACAAAAATCACATAATACTTGTGTTTTGTTGTGGAAGCTATTGAAAACGATCCACACACATCTGAGTGAACTCTCTCAAGGATCCCCTTTGCTCGACTTAACTTATCATGAAAGGTGGATTTGGTATACTTCCCTAATGTACACCCTTTGCATGTATCTCACTGCTCAAGTGCACCCTTTAGAAGTCCTGAAGAAATTTGCTGCACGATCTTCAAAGCGCCATGGTGTAGATAGCCCAACCTTCTGTGCCATAATTCACTAATGTATCAAATCACCTTATTTTCTTTCATGCTCAAGGCAACACAATATTCTACATCTAATTTGTAGAGGTTCTTTACTCAAACCCTAATATTTTTCACTTGTACCGTAGCTTTGTGACGAAGGAACGCCTTTCCTTCACTGAATATCACATCATAGCCACATTCTTGCAACATAGCAACAAAAACCAAATTCTTCTTTAAACCAGGAACATAAATGACATATTTTAATGTGAGAGGAGTACTAGACTCCCTCTAAAAGGTAATTGTACCTATGTCAGTAGTGTTATACCTCTCGTCATCTCTCGTCTCGATGTGCATTTGGAGATCCTTCTCCTCCAAGTTACTAAAGAATTATTTGTTGTTGGTCATATGGAAAGAAGCTCCACTATCTAAGTACCACACATAACCCATCACCGATGACACCATGCATGCGATGAGGGTGAAATCCAACTTGAACTGTGAAGCAAGTGCTTCAACTGCCGCTCCTCCTGAGGACTTCTTGTTGGTCTTTTTGTGCGGACACTTTGTAGCATAGTGTCCAAGCTCATGACAGTGAAAACATTTTACCTTTGACAGGTATCACTTCTTGCCAACCTGACGGGAATATGATTTGGAATGGGACGCCTTCCCTTTCCCTTTCTTCGCCTTTCCAACCAATGCACAATTATCCTCATCATTAGTATTTGATGGGTATCCATCTCTAGTGTTCCACCAAATCTCTTATTGTACCAAGTCATACCATAATCACTCCCATTCTGGTAGCTTCTCCCTCCCATTCACTGAGTCCTGGTATCTATTCCAGCTCTTGGTAAGGCCTATAAGTGCTAGGCTCACCAAATCATCCCGGGAAACTGTCACACCAACATTTCCAAGCTCATCTCAACATTGAGTGAACTTCGTCAAGTATTTTGGTATCGTGTCACCCTTCTCCATCTTGATATTTCTAAGCTTGTCCTTTAGTGCCATCCTCCCGTGGTCGCTTCTATTCTAAAACAAATATGTTAAGTCCTTCCACATAGCATATGTATTTGCCTTTCCATGGAGGTTTGAGATAATATGATCTCAAACTCCTTCTAACATAATCCTTCTCACCTTTGCTACATTCTTCTTCCATGCATCAAGAAGTTAAGCATTTGTTGCTGCGGGATGGGTAATATTAGTTTCTATGAATTCCTTCAGTATGTTGTCCTCCAATATTGCCTCCATCCCTTCCTTCCATGCTATGTAATTCGAATTAGACTCAAGGGAATATTTGAGTCTCAATCCAGAGAAATACATCTTGATCTGTTGCTGGTCCTGAAGAATAAATTTGAAAATTTGATTCACCTGTTAAAAAAAAACTCTGGTTCTTCTCTTTTATAACGATTCTTGCTCTAATACCATGTAGAAATATCCAAATAGATTCAACTGATATTGTGATATACTAAAACAAAATACTTAATCAATTCTACAAATTGTGGAAACCAATTACGATCGCACAATCACATGAACAAGAAAGAGAAAGAGTTTCAATCGCACAACACAAATATGTATCGAGGGAAAACCTCAAATAAAAACCCCATTATCTGTATATTTCATTAAGTCAAGAACATGAAACAATACAATGTTATTTACCTTCTTGAGAAACCTTTGCACAATCTCTAACTGTCTCACAGTAATCCTGGCAAGTTTGGTCCAATACTTAACCAATTCCTTGCACCTGACTGACCAGCCTTGCTCATGCATTCCTGACCTAATTGAGCCCCTATTAATTAGGAAATTCCCATCAATTGATTGCGCAATAATTCCAAGGCATCCAGATGACCTCATGCATGACTTGTACAATTTTGTAATTATACAACTGATAATTCTCTTTCCTTTAACTCCAATATCAACTGGTTCACTCTTAGAGTTGACATGCAACACCTATTTATAACAAATTATCAGTTATTTGATTTATCAATGCATGTGAATTAAATCATATTTAATTCACTGGACCTCTCACTAGCTACACTCTCAGTTAGAACTAGTTAAACTGATTTTAACTCAAATAATTGAGTTAACTAATTACAACTCAAAATAAACTGTAACTGGACCCTCTAAAACTTAGATTGAACTATACATGTCTCCAGTTTGACCCCTAACTCGAATTGACTAACCTAACTAAGTCTTCCTGACTCATTTAACTCGTACAAGCTGTCATGTGATGTGGAATTACAATTTACTTCTAATTTAATTAAGGGAAAATTAAATTAGAAGCCCTTCTTGTTGCCAATTTCAATAGAATCAACCCAACATGACAAACATAACAACATGGAAACCATAATTACATGACACCCATATTGCTTATTAGAGCTTTATAACACATCTTTTGGTGGTATTTAGATCCATATACATATTTACATATACCAAAAACATCATACCTGAAACATATACCAAAGACATTCGCTCAACCAATGAATAAAGAAGGATACATAGCCCGCATCTGATATGCCATCTCCCATGTAGCTTCATCAGGCCCAAAGTGCTTCCTATGCACTTTAACCTGCTTGATTTCTTGGTTCCAGAGCATGAGCATCTTTCTCTGCAAAATACATTGCAGTTTCACTAGAATTCTCCTTCGGGCTTCACTCGCGATATAGACTAGTCAATCGCATGATCAACATATTTAACATACTTCTTAAGCAATGGCACATGGAAAACATCATGGGATTTCACTATCAGAGTAGTGCAAGTTGATAGGCTACTGGTCCAATCCTTTTAAGAATCTTGAAAGGTCCACAAAACTAAGGTTCCAACTTGGCATATGACCCAATCCTCAAGGAACTCTTCTTCGACTTGATGCACAAGTACACCTATTCCCCAACCTGAAACTCCTTAAACAACTTGTTCCGATCTATATAATTTTTTTGCCTGTCCTATAACACCCTTAGATTCTTCTTGATTACCTGTATTTCCTGTTCCATTTCTTCCAACATGTTCGGTCTAATCAATAACCTGTTCACCGGATCACTCTAATTGATGGTAGTGTTGTAACTCCGCCCATACAGTGCCTCAAATAGACTCATCCACAGTGACTCTTGGTAACCATTATTGTAAGAAAACTTAACCAATGGAAGGTAATCCTCCCATATCCTTTGTTGATGCATCATATACATCCTTAATATGTCCTCTAATATTCGGTTGACCCTCTTTGTCTATCCATCTTTCTGCGGATGATAAGCTATGTTGAAGGTCAAATCTGTCCCCAAACTTGCAAACAACTCCTTCTAAAACTTGGAAGTAAACTTAGCATCCCTATCTAACATAATATTCTTTGAAAAACTGTGCAATCTGACCACATCTATGATGAATATCTATGCTACATTATTAGTTGAACAAGTAGACTTTACTGGAATGAAGTGCTCTACCTTAGTCAACCTGTACACCACAACCATGATGGAATCAGGCTGTCTAGATGTCTTTGAAAAACTTGTGATGAAATCCATGAAAATGACCTCCCATTTCCACTTTGGAATCGAAATTGGCTGAAGTAATCGACCTAGATGCTTACATTCTTCTTTTACCTGCTGACATTCCAAACATCTTGCCACAAACTCTGCCACTTCCTTCTTCATATTCAGCCAATAATAAAACTTCTCCTGGGTGACTTGAGTATGGTTTCACATGAAACTCTCTCAAGATAGTCTTCTTAATCTCACTACTATCTGGCACATATATCATGTCCCTAAATCTGATCAAGCAATCTGCTGTGAGGCGATAGTCGACATCCTGATCACCTGTACCCTGTTGTAACTTGTGCATAAGCTCCATGTACCTATCATCCTGCAAACTTGCTCGCAAGATACGATCCCGTAAGTCTATCCAATGAGAACTCATAGCTGCGATGTGATTCACGTGTACTCTCTTGCTAAGAGAATCTACAACTTTGTTCTCTTTACACTTGATGTACCTAATCTCAAAGTCGAACTCACTAATCATGGAAAACCATCTAGCTTTCCTAGAATTCAAATTCAGTTGGTCAAACAAGTACCTCAACCCAATGTGATCAATCATCAATACAATTATTATGCCAAGAATATAGTGCCTCCACATCTTCAACCCATGAATGATCGCTACCAACTCAAGATCATGTGTTGGATAATTCTGATCATGCTTATTAAGTTTCTGTGACTCATAGCACACTACCTATCCTTCTTGCATAAGGATTCCACTCAGTCCTCTCTTGCAAGCATCTATACACACCATAAACTCTTTTCCCGGATCTACTATCTTTGGCACTGGAGAATTCATCAACAACTGCTTCAATTGCTCAAAACTTTTTGCACATTCTTCTATCCATTTAAATTTCTCACCTTGCTTCTAAAATGACGTAATAGGGTATGCAATCCGAGAGAAGTTCTAGATGAAACTCATATAATAACCTGATAGCCCCTTGAATGATCTTAACTCATCAACATTTATAGGAGCTACCCACTCCATGATATTTCTTATTTTTTCTGGATCTACTGGTATCCCTTCTTTAGAAACAACATGTCCCAAGTATTGTACCTCTGTCTGAAAGAAACTGCACTTACTGAGCCTAGAATACAACTGATTCTGTCTTAGCAATCTCAATATTGATGCTAAATTTTTGACATGTTCTTCCTCATTCTTAGAATAGATCAATATGTAATCAATGAATATAATAGAAAACGTGTCTAGATAAGGATGCAACACACTATTCATCAAGCACATAAAGGTAGCTGGAACATTATTCAAACCAAATGGAACTACAACAAACTCATAATTCCCATAATTGGTCCAGAAAGTTGTCTTATATATGTCCTCTTCCTTAATATGTAGCTGATGATATCCAAATCTCAAATCAATCTTCGAGAACACTGCTGCTCTCTTCGATTGATCAAACAAGTCTTCAATCATCGACAATGGATACTTGTTCTTGATGTTAACCTTGTTCAACTTCCTGTAATTAATGAATAACCTGAGAGTACCATCCTTATTCTTCAAAAACCACATTGGTGCACCTCAAGGTGATACATTTGGCCTAATGTATCCCTTGTCAAGCATTTCCTTCAGCTACAACTTCAACTCTACTAACTTTGGAGTGCTCATCTTGTACGACTCCTTTGATGTTTGTGCTTCCCCTGGTACCAGCTTAGTAGAAAATTCCACTTCTTTGTGGGGTGGAAACTCTGATATGTATGGTGGAAAGACATCCTAAAACTGTTGGAAGATCATGTAACTGCTTAATACCTCCGCATCCTCATCCTCCTTACCTTTATCACTAGAATTATGTACTACAAATAACACACATCCTTTCCTACAACTACGTTTTGCTTGCATAGTTGTTACCATTCTAACTGATGTCACCTTCTTCTCACCTTGTAAAATTCTTTGTTCTCCATTATCATCCAAGCACTCAATATATTTGTCATAAAAATCCACCATAGTCCTGTGAAGATATAGTGATCTGAATATGGGGAAGCTATTTTTGCTGTGCTAGCTCCCTCATCAGTATAAAATACATGTTTTTAGGATCGTCTGAAATTAGCCAGTCATGTGAGGGTTTATGTGTCAAGTTTAAGTGTGTTTTATGAGCAATTCATTAAGTAAAATAGTTGTTAAAAACACATGTACAACAACTAAATCGTAGAGAAATAACACACAATAAACACATTATACAATAGCTAATAACGGAGTTCACCCTTCATGGGCTACATCTCCATGGACCTGCTTCAATCGGCTTGGCCCTTTTTGAATTAATGGCCAATTATATGATTACATGCACTTAAAGTGCTCCAATGGCTCTACAAAATTCTCCAATGGATTGGAAGACCCAAAAACCTCAAAATAGACTCTTCTGGCTCTGAAAATGGTCTTCAAGTGGACTAGGCATGACCTCCTCTCCTGGTGGCCCTAGGCTTCTTTAATCTTCAAAGTGAAAAAAAAATTACAGAAGTGCTCCTCTGCCTCTAAAACTTACACCATCATGCTCAGAGCATCCAAAGCATCTATGATTGACTCTTTCCGAGCCAAATTTGGTCGAAATATGCCAAAGTTATGGCTTCTTCAGTATTTCCTAGAAAAACTCCTCCAAATGTGGAGAAAATCCAATTAAGCCCGACAAAACTGGAGGTGCCACAAAAATTAGCGGACTCGCAAATTAGTGCTAATCCGCACTTAGTGCTAAACTACAGATTAATTAAAGATAAGAGCTAGTTAATGCACACTTAGCACCAACCATTTGTTTTAAACTAATCCAATGTTTAAGTGCTTTTAAATATGGTTTATTAGTTAATTACATGGTTTAATATCTTAATATGCGCATTAATGTTAAACTCTGCCATTGGTTTTGGGGCATGGTTCAAGGGTTGGCCCTTCGAGGCTGGCCCTCTTTACCTTTGCCTAAATCTTGTTTAAAACTTAAATACATGTTGCGCCCGTTATATGTTAAGTCTCAAAGCTCGGGTGTGGCAGTAAGTATTGTGGTTTGTGTGGGGGAGGTCGTGGGGTCGACCCCAACCTCTACCCTTCCACCTGTAATAAAATTTTTCCATTCCATTTGACATTTGACCATACACTTAACCAATTTTGGCCTTGGAGGAGGAGGCACATGGTGGCCTCCGGGCTTGCCACGTGTCCTCTTCCCATTGGTTCCTCCCAAATCAAATAAAAACATGACAAATCATCCACTTAGAAACCACCCACGAATTGAAACTTGGCATAGTGTTATTGGGTGAAATGAAGGAATATTCCTAGAATATTCTTTTTTTTGCTGGCTAGGTTGCCATGTCACCATTATGTCCTTTTCTGCAAAAATTTTAGTTGTTTAGGAAAACAAACAACAGGCTCTATCTTCCTCACACAGACTCTATTTTCGAAGAAACAAAGTGCGTTTTATTCCTGGCGACGAGACCTATCCGGTCATTCTGGCTTGGAGAAATTCAAAGCACTTTATTTTTTCACTCCTCAAAGCCGCTCCCCATGTCAAAGAATGGTGGGAAACCTACTGCGAGAAAAAATATGGGACATAGTGATCTGAATATGGGAAAACTAGTTTTGTTGTGCTAGCTCCCTCATCAATATAAAATAAATGTGTTTAGGATCGTTTGAAATTAGCCAGTGATGTGAGGGTTTATGTGTCAAGTTTAAGTGTGTTTTATGAGCAATTCATTAAGTAAAATAGTTGTTAAAAACACATGCATAACAATTAAAATGTAGAGAAATAACACAAAGTAAACACATTATAGAATAACTAATAATGCAGTTCACCCTTCATGGGCTACATCTCCATAGACCTGCTTAAATCGGCTTGGCCCTTTTTGAATTAATGGCCAATTATATGATTACGTGCACCTGAAGTGCTCCAATGGCTCTACAAAATTCTCCAATGGATTTGGAAGACCCAAAAACCTCAAAATAGACTCTTCTAGCTCTGAAAATGGTCTTCAAGTGGACTAGGCATGACCTCCTCTCCTGGTGGCCCTAAGCTTCTTTAATCTTCAAAGTGAAAAGAAAATTACAGAAGTGCTCCTATGCCTCTAAAACTTGCACCAACATGCTCAGAGCATCCAAAGCATCTAGGATTGACTCTTTCTGAGCCAAATTTGGTCGAAATATGCCAAATTTATGGCTTCTTCAGTATTTCCTAGAAAAACTCCTCCAAATATGGAGAAACTCCAGTTAAGCCCGGCAAAACTGGAGGTGGCGCAAAAATTAACGGACCCACAAATTAGTGCTAATCCGCACTTAGTGTTAAGCTACAAATTAATTAAAGATAAGCGCTACTTAATGCGCACTTAGCGCCAACCATGTGTTTTAAACTAATCCAATGTTTAAGTGCTTTTAAATATGGTTTATTAGTTAATTACATGGTTTAATATCTTAATATTCACATTAATGTTAAACTCTGCCATCAGTTCTAGGGCGTGGTTCAAGGGTTGGCCCTTTGGGGCTGACACTCTTTACCTTTGCCTAAATCTTGTTTAAAACTTAAATACATGTTGCGCTCGTTATATGTTAAGTCTTAAAGCTTGGGTGTGGCACTAAGTATTGTGGTTTGTGTGGGGGAGGTCGTGGGGTCGACCCCGACCTCTGCCCTTCCACTTGTAATAAAATTTTTCCATTCCATTCGACATTTGACCATACACTTAACCAATTTTGGCCTTGGATGAGGGGGCACATGGCGGCCTCTGGGCTTGCCACATGTCCTCTTCCCATTGGTTCCTCCCAAATCAAATAAAAACGTGACAAATCATCCACTTAGAAACCACCCACAAATTGAAACTTGGCATAGTGTTATTGGGTGAAATGAAGGAATATTCCTATTTTTTTTGTTGACTAGGCTCGCATGTCACCATTATGTCCTTTTCTGCAAATTTTTTCGCTGTTTAGGAAAACGAACAACATGCTCTATCTTCCTCATAAAAACTCTATTTTCGATGAAACAAAGTGCATTTTATTCCTGGCGATGAGACCTATTCGGTCATTCTGGCTTGGAGCAATTCTAAGCACTTTTATTTTTTAGCAATTTTTTGCCCCCAATTCAGTTTCTGATCACTCCTTCCCACTGACAGGCTTTTGGAAACACAAAAGCTGTGTTAGGTCCCCATATTACTAGTGTAGTCTTTTATTGTTATTAGTGTAGCCCCCTTATTTTTATTGTTGTACCCCTGTAACCCCCATATTGTTATTATTGTTCCCTTACATTATTATTGTTAGGTCGGCTAGGATTATATTGTGACCCCATGGACTCCTATATATAGAAGGAGGTTCTATCATTTGTATCATCGAATAATTGTTAATTTATGTAATGTATTGGAGGTTTCCCCTTGAAGTGGCTGATTTCTAAGGCGTTTATCTCTCTTTTCTTCTATTTTTGGAGCTGGTTTCATAACATTTGGTATCAGAGCTTTGGATTCTAAGGTTTCGCTGCTCCAAATAGGTCATCGTGGAATTTTCACTATAATATTTTTTCTACGAAGGTTCTGAAGCTGAAATTTTTACAGTGCGAAGCCGAAATCTGGAGGAACGTCCTGTACAAATTTCAGATCCTGGTTCGCAATAGTTTCAGAGATATGATCTGTGGAACTTAGGGTTTTTTCAGGCTCCCAAATTTCACCTAAACAGGTCATCGTGGAATATTCGGTATAGCTTGTTTTCTACGAAGGCTCAAAACCTAAAATTTTTATAGAGCGATGCTGAAATCATGAGGAAATTCTTGTAAAAATTTCATATCTTGGTTCACAACATTTCGGAGTTATGATCTATGGAAGTTAGGGTTTTGCAGGCTTTCGAATTTCTTCTCAAAAAGGTGACCTTGGGAAAATCGTCATAACTCTCTCTCTGAGCATTGGATTGGAATTCTATAAAAAGTGGCCGCAAGTAAATGAACTTTAGTTTTATGTATATCAATTTCAGAGCCGAAGGAGGAAACAATGAGATGTGACATGCTGTACAAGTGCGCTATTCTGAACCAGTCCATAATTAGGTCATTGTGGGAGATTCGGCATAACTTTGTCTTGAAGCATCCAACTCAGGTCAGAACTATGGCATTAGAAAGAAGATTCAGAGGGCTACTATATGGCTGAATTCTAGATATTGAAGATTCACAATTACATATATAATTCTGTTTCAATATCGAGATCCTCAACAGCAAGAAAAATGTGTGTATTTTTTTCAAATTTCATAAGTCTTGTTTTAGAAATCATTTTTAAGTGATTCCAAGGGCATATTGAGCATATATATCAGTATTGGGTTCTAAAATGCCCCCTAAAAAGAATTAAACACCCATTAAGCCCTCATAATATTCTAATATGACTCATGAAGATGATGAATTTCAACATGATCTATCAAAATTACAAGAGCAAGTGCACCAAATTTCACTCTCGCAAAGAGAAACAAAAAAATAAATGGAAGTTTTAAAGAAAGGCATGGAAGCGAAGATGGATGGTTTGAATAATAATGTGGATTGTTTGAAGAAAGGCATGGAAGCTAAGATGGATGGCATGGAAGCTAAGATGGATGACATGGAAGAAAAAATGAAAGACAACATGGAAAACATGAAGAATGATCTAAAAGTAAACATGGAAGGTTTGACAAAGTTGATAAAAGAAATGTTTCCTAATGGCGAAAAGATAGTAGAGGAAACTCATGATGAGAATAAAATAAATGTTAATCATGATTTCAAAAATCCTAATGTTGGATGGAAGAACCACCATATTCCAGAGATGGATATGAGGAAATTTGATGGCAAGGGTCTCGTAACATGGATACTACAGATGGAGAAATAGTTTGATATCAGTAATGTGAAAAACACACAAAAGGTACGCATTGCAACTTTACATTTAGAACAAAATACATTTGTATGGTATCGATGGCTTTGCTCCCGTAAATTTTTTTTCCCTTGGTAAATTTTTACGGAGGAAATGATAGCACATTATGAGGATACAAAGAGCAACACCTTCTTTAGCCAATTGATAAATCTCAAACAAAAGGGTTCAGTGGTGGAGCACATTGAGGACTTCCAAAAATTTAATATAAGGGTAACTGATACTCTAGAGGAACACAGGATTGATGTCTCCATAGGGACTTTAAAGGATAACATCCAACATGAAGTTCTTGTTTGGGAAACTGATTCATTGGAGAAGGCATTCAGGTTGGAAAGAAAAATTGAATGTAAAATTATGGCGACAAGGAAGCCTACCACTCACATCTATAAATATGGAAGTGTTGCTACTCCTAGACTTCCACAACCTACAAGTCTGACACTACAACAATTGGAAGAAAAAAGAACAAAAGGGATTTGCTACATTGGTGATAGCAAATACACTAAAGGTCATAATTGCGCTGAGAACAAATTATTTTACATAGATTGTGAAGAGGAGGAAGAAAATGAACAAGAAACTTCAAAAGAAGAGGATATACACTAGGAACCAACCCTAGAAGAAGAAGAAATGAGTTGGACCATATCGTGTAATTCATTGGTAGGAATTACCACTCCTCAAACTCTCAAGATAGAAGGAAATATCAAAAAGAAAAGGATAATAATGTTGATTGATTCAGGTAGTACCCATAATTTTATTCATTGTAAGGTAGCTAAGGAATTGAATTGTTTCCTATACCCAACACCAGAATTTCAAGTGATGGTTGCAAATGGAGGAACTATAAATTGCTCTTGAAAATGCCATAATATCAAGTTAACCATGAGAAAATATGTATTGAATAGTCCAATGCTTTCCATTCCAATGGGAGGTGCTGATGTTGTACTAGGAGTAAAATGGTTACAATATTTGGGGATGGTAGCTTTTAATTTTCAAGAACTTTTCTTGAAATTTTTTTCAGAAGGAAAGGAAGTCGAATTACGGGGTGTCACAGGGAAGCCGGGAAAGATAATAAGCTCTAATGTCATAACAAATCTTCTGAAGAAAGAACAATGAGGTGTAATTGCACAATTATGCTCACTAGAAGTTCCAACATCAAAATCATATATTTCTCTATATCTCCAAAAAGCCTTGGAAAATCATTCCAAGGTGTTTTAAACTCCCAAAGGACTCCCACCTATTCGTGATCATGATCATGCTATTCATTTGATTCCAGGAAGTGTTCCTCCAAACATCAGGCCTTAAAGATATGCTTATGTCCAAAAGAGCGAAATTGAACGTATGATTGCAGAAATGTTAGAGGCTGGTATAATTCAACCTAGTCAAAGTACTTTCTCTGCTCCAGTAGTATTGGTGCACAAGAAGGATGGATCATGGCGCATGTGTCTATATTATAGGGAGCTAAATAAACTCACTATTAAAGATAAATTTCCCATTCCTATGATTTATGAATTATTGGATGAATTACATGGCTCAATTTATTTGACCAAGTTGGATCTTCGTTCAGGATATCATCAAATTAGAATAAAGAATGAAGATATTCTGAAAACAACATTTCGAACTCATGAAGGTGATTATGAATTTTTGGTCATGCCTTTTTTCCTTACCAATGCACCTTCTACATTTCAAGGGTTGATGAATTCCATTTTCAAACCCTTCCTTCGAAAATTTGTGCTAGTATATTTTGATGACATACTAATCTACAGTAGGTCTTCGAAGGATCATGTTCAACATGTTGATAGGGTGCTCAAACTATTCAAGGAGAAATAATTATATGCAAAAACATCCAAATGTTTATTTGGAGTACAAGAGGTGGAATAGCTGGGTCATATTGTATCTCACAAGGGTGTTAAGGTAGACCCTAACAAAATTAAAGCCATTAAGGAATGGAAAGCCCCAAAAAACATAAAGCATTTGCGAGGATTTTTCGGGTTAACAGGGTATTATTGCAAGTTTGTTAAGAAATATGGGAGAATAGCAGCACTTCTAACAAAATTATTGAATAAAGATGCATTTTCATGGACTCCTGAAGCAACTAAGGCCTTTGAAAATCTTAAAGAGGAAATGTGTATAACACCGGTCTTAGCTACACTAGACTTCACAAAAACCTTTATTGTGGATGTGATGCCTCAGGAAATGGAATTGGTTCTGTTTTAATGTAAGAATGAAGACCCATTTCTTTTGAAAGCCGGTAAATCAAAGGAAAGTATTTACAGAAAGCTATTTATGAGAAGGAAATGTTGGCAATACTACATGCACTAAAGGAATGACGACCTTACCTAATGGGAAGGCACTTCAAGGTAGAAACTGATCATGATAGTATTAAACACTTTTTGGAACAAAAACTATCTTCAGAAGAGCAGCAAAAATGGGTAACAAATATGTTGGGTTATGACTTTGAAATCATCTATAAAAAAGGGAAGCTAAATGTTGTTGCAGATGCACTCTCAAGAAATGATGAAGAGGTGGAAGAATTGCTTTGTGAAATTTCTATTATCCAACTAGATTGGATAACCGAATCAAAGGATGAATGGAAGAAGGATGAAGATGTGTGGCCACTCATTCAAAAGCTGCAACAAGATCCTAGTACATCTGATACATTTAGTTGGAAAATGATTCCTTATGGTACAAAGATCACTTATATCTTTGTAAGTATTCCAAACTAAAACAAAATATTCTTTTCGAATTGCACACTTCTCCTTTAGGAGGACACTCAGGATTTTTAAAAACTTACCACAGGTGAAGAAATGATTTTTTTGGGATGGCCTTAAATCTGATATTCAAAAGTTTGTGGCAGAATGTTTGGTTTTCTAACAAAATAAAGTTGAGACAATTAAGACCCCAGGTCTTCTACAACCTTTATTCATTCCAAGTCAATGTTGGGAGGAGATTTCAATGGATTTTATCACAGGTTTACCTAAGTCTGAAGGAAAGAGTGTCATCATGGTGGTAGTTGATAGACTTACCAAGTGTGCACACTTTTGTGCATTATCTCATCGATTTAAAGCAAGTACAATTGCTACTACATTTATGGAAACAATTCAAAAGCTACATGGAAACCCAAAGATTATGGTAAGCGAAAAAGATCCCATTTTTACTGGAAATTTTCGGACGAAATTATTTTCTTGTTTGGGTACTCAACGAGCTCATAGCTCATCTTATCATCCTCAATCTGATGGTCAAACTGAGATAGTGAACAAATGTTTGGAAGGTTATCTTAGTTTTTTTGTATATGATAAACAAACACAATGGGTCAAGTGGTTACCTCTGGTTGAATGGTGGTATAACACTTCCTTCCATACTGTAGAAAAAATGACCCCATTTATGGCACTTTATGGATATCATCCACCGTCCATCACATCATATTTAAGAGAAAATTATAAGGTGCAAGCAATGGAAGATCACATCGAGCATCAACAACAAGTTCTCCAACTCTTAAAGGATAACCTAAATTTGGCACAAAATCGATTGAAACAACAGGCATATCAACATCGCAGTGAGAGAAGTTTTGATGTAGGAGACTGGGTATTTTTACAGCTACAAACATACAAAAAAATGTCCCTTAAGAAAGTTAATAAGGATAATAAATTATCACCAAAATACAATGGTCCTTACAAGGTGTTGCAAAATATTGGTACTATGGAATACAAATTGGAGCTTGGCTGCTTCTTCGCGAGTGCATCCATTTTTCCATGTTTCATGCTTAAAGAAGGTTATAGGTGAAAAACTTCCAGTTCAAACAATATTGACAAAACTTGATGAGGAAGGAAAAATCATATTGGAACTTGAAACAGTCACGGAAACAGGAACTTGACAGCTACGAAATTGATCAATTAAAGAGTATCTCATCAAGTGGAAGAACTTACCACTGAAGATTCTACATGGGAGGATGATAATTTTATATAGAAGCATCCAGAGCTACTCAAGCGTTGAGGACAACACTTTTTTGAAGGAGAGGGGCATTTTAGGTCCCCATATTACTAGTGTAGTCCCTTATTTTTATTAGTGTAGCCCCCTTATTGTTATTGTTGTACCCTTGTAACACCCATATTGGTATTATTGTTCCCTTACATTATTATTGTTAGGTCGACTAGGATTATATTGTGACCCCATGGAATCCTATATATAGAAGGAGGTTCTGTCATTTGTGTCATCGAAGAATTGTTTATTTATGTAATGTATTGGAGGTTTCCCCCTCGAAGTGGCTAATTTCTAAGGTGTTGATCTCTCTTTTCTTCTATTTTTGGAGTTGGTTTCATAACAAGCTGCTTATCTGATGAGAACTGAATACTCTTATCTTTCCCAAGTTCTATCAAATTGATTCTACTTAGAAAATTCTCCATGACAACCACTTGGGTTTAGTGACATGCCTTGCCTTACAAATGGCTTAGCACTTCAACCAATGTTCTCGTTTCGCTATTGACCCAATCCAACACTTGCTGGCTACTTGTTGATTGATTAAACACCTTGTTATATGAAAGCGATCCCTTTGTGCTTGGAAAACTGGTTGATGGCCTTCCCACTAAGAATCTTTTTCCTCCTTTGCACAAACATGAATTTGATGCAAGCTTCTCCTTGGAAACCACTTTTCCAAGTTAAGCCCATTTGAGTGAACTAGAACAATGAGTTCCAATATTAGTAATCACAAGAAAAGAAATGACCATTCTTTTTACCTTCACGGTTCCAAATTACACATCTCAAAGAATGCATTCGCCATCTCTTTCACTTCTTGGCGTCAACACATCAAATGGTCTACAATGGCTGTTGTTTTGGCTGCAAAATTTTGGCATCTTTTCCACCTTTTCGCTTCTTGATTCTATAACAATGTCCCCTAATAATAATAATAATAATAAATAAATAAATAATATAATATAATATAATATTATTAAATTAATAGTAAATGCATAACAAACAATAAAGAGATTAATAATAATAAATAAATAAAATAGTAAATACATAGAATTAACAATAATAAATAAATAAAATAGTAAATAATAAACTGGAGTTCTAAATAAAGATATATAAAAGTAAACTATAAAAATAGTAAAAATAAGTAAAGTAAAAAAAAGTAAAAAGTAATAAAATAAGAAAGAGTTGAACTAAGAAAACTATAAAATAGTAAAAATAAGTAAAGTTAACAAAAAGTAAAATGGAATAAAATAAGAAAGAGTTGAATTAAGAGAAATATTAAATTAAGTAAAACTTAAATACAGAAATAAAAGTTTCATGTTCACACAGAGAATGTGTGCATGCGGTTCCCTTTCCATTGTTTGGTCTATTTAATAAACATTGATGAAGATGATATTCATCATTCCTTCATCCATTCTCTTAGGAGAAAATTGTTGTGAGACAAAGGATTCCCTGGCAGTAGTACGTTGATTGAGGGCTTGGGGGTGGCCAGCTGTAGAAAGTTTATGTGCATCTGAGCCTACATTTGGGTGAAGAGTCTTCCCCAAAACTTTGTTGCGGTTAGCAAAATTCGATAGTGTTCAAATCTTAAACTACAAGTAAGAAATATCGTCACTACAGGAGAATTTTCAGAAAAACCTGAGCAAATACGACTTACTTGTACCAACGATATTTCTTAATTGTAATTTAGGAGTTGAACACTATTGAATTATGCTAACCGCAACAAAGTTTTGGGGACGACTCTTCACCGAACTGTAGGCTCATCTTCACATAATCTTTCTAAAACTGGCCACCCCCAGGCCCTCAATCAACGTACTACTGCCAGAGAATCCTTTGTCTCACAACAATTTTCTCCCAAGAGAATGGATGAAGGAATGTTGAATCTCATCTTCATCAACGTCTATTAAATAGAGCAAACAATGGAAAGGGAACCGCATGCACACATTCTTTGCGTCAATATACAACTTTTATTTTTTTATTTAAGTTTTATTTAATTTAATGTTTCTCTTAATTTAACTCTTTCTTGTTTTATTCCATTTTACTTTTTGCCAACTTTACTTATTTTTACTATTTCATAGTTTTCTTAGTTCAACTCTTTCTTATTTTATTACTTTTTACATTTTTTAAATTCACTTATTTTTACTATTTTTTTAGAACTCCAATTTATTTTTTTTTCACAAAGAAAAAATTCGTAATTTTATTTATGAGAAAACAAAATTACATGTTGTATGTGCTGGTATATGTCCAAAGACATTCAAGTTGCCGCAAATAAAAAGCAAAGGAGATACAATTAGGCTTTTCGCCCCTTTTTCTTTTCAACCTTACGCCAAGCACCAGGTGATGGCGCAGTCTCAATAAGGACAAGCTGATTTTCTTCTGTTGGTGCTCCATTATTCTTATCTGAGTCTGATGTGTCTGATGTATGTGTTCTTTTATTTCCCCCACTGTCTAGTGTTCCAGGTACCATATCCTGCTGAGTCTTTGTGGTGGTGTCGAGAGGTTCTTGCATCTCCTGTTCTTGTGTGCCCAAGGAAGTATCTGTTTGCTGATTCTCGTGAGGTATTGGTTCCTCCTCTTCTTCCTGTAGCTCTGGCTCTTCAGAGGGAAATTGCCAACCTTTTGCCGCTTTGCCTGTTTTCTTCTTTTTCCTGTTATCCCTTTTGGCTGCCGGGCATGAGTTTTGTAGGTGTCCTGTGCACCTGCATATCCGGCATCTGAAGGCTGTGTTCTCATAATCTAAATGTTGTGTCCATCTCTGTTGTTTGTTGTTCAGCATAATGGACTCTGGGAGTCCCTTGCTCAGATCAACCTCCACACAGATTCGTGCAAAGGTGAATATGCGCTCCTCCAGTCGTTGGGTGTTTGTTTTAATGTATCTACCAAGGGTGTTTCCAATGCATCCAAGAACATTTTCATTCCAAAAATGTAGCGGGAGGTTGTAGAGCCTTACCCAGACCGGCATCTTGGTCACCTCCATGGTGTTGGCATCAAAATGCGAGAACCATGGTGTAATGAAGAGTCCCGTAGAGCCCCAGAACCATGGTCCCTGGCTGATGATGACATCTCTGGCCTCAATAGATGAAAATTTGACAATGAAGAACCCCTTCGAACATAGATGTATTTCACATTCCATGGTCCAGTTTGTAAAAATCCAATGGAACAGCTCCATTGGTTTGGGCCAGAAGCAGTTGAATCTACAAATAATTGCTTGGGATTCATAGGCAGTTCTATGCATATCAATGTCTAGACTGTCTATATTTATTTCTGGCACGCTGTCTTGCATTTCTACAATGTATGGCTTGGGGGAGCTTTCAGCAGGAGCAGCAGGTGCAGTGGGGTTGTTTTTGTCCCCCTGTAATATATTCCTGTATGAACCTTTTGAGGGAAGTGATTTGGATGCACCTGCTCCCATGGATGCTCCATGTGCTCTGTTTTGGCCTATCATTCCACCCCTCAGTCTAAGGTTGAGGCAGAGGGAAGACCCAATTACAATGTCATAGTCTTTAAGCGTGCAGTGGTCAACTAGAGCTTTCCCCCCAAAAATCAGTGACTGTGAATGAAATGGATACCCTGCCACTGACTGGATTTCTTCCTTCAGATGTAGTATAGAGTCTGTTGTTCTAATCCATAGAATAACGCTGTTTCCTACAGGTAGCTTAATGAAAACTTGATATGGTTTCGAGCCTACCTGAGGGTCACTGTAGCAGATAAGTAGGCTGCGTTTTTTCTCTGTAGGCACCTTCATGGCATGGGCCTGTGCTTGGCTTGGAAGGTCCCGCATGCCATTTGCATTGCCACATCGAAGAGCCGCACCCAGATCCGAAAAACGACATATTGAACCCAATGAGCACATCTCGGCCACAGAGTAATGGCGCAGCAACAGTGGGCGTGCACAACACTTTTCCCCGCAAACAAATGTCGTGTAAATACAGCCCTCCTCACCAGATCGCCGAGAGAAACTCACGCAAAAGCAGATGAAGTACGCACCCTCTCCGTCTGATGGTGTCCATTGCAGGAGAAAAACACATCGAGACCGTCTGCAGGGGGCCTCCGCCAATGATACAGAGTCCAACCCTGCCAGTCTCTTGGCTTGACCGATAGAAAGCCGGTCCCTCTGCCGCACAGAAAAGACGCCTCGAGGCATAGCGGGTAAGTCATGGAGCTCCTGTACATGGCGCCACCAGAGTTCAGCAGACCTGCGGGCGGCGGCAACAAGTTTGGAAGCAGAAAACCCTAGGGTAAAATCGCCAGAGCGCTCCATTTTTCTCTTCCAGAACTCCAATTTATTATTCTTATTTATTTATTTATTATTATTATTCTCTTTATTATTTAATATGTATTTAGTATTATTCACTTATTATTTATTTACTATTTATTTAATAATATAATAAAATATTATTTATTATTTATTTATTATTTTTATCATTATTAGGGGACATTACATCCCTTATCCTCCAATATTGATATGCTGCTCATGCCATGATTTGAGAATGTAGGCTAATCATGAGCCTTCGCTCAAGATTGGACCTTCCAAAAATCTTGAGACATCTTGTCACAAGAAAAACCATTAACTTGATAAACACATAATGCAAGAAACATATCTTGACGACCTCTTTCGTTTGCTCCTTCAAAGAAACAAATGTCACACCATGTGAACATCGCCATGTACTCTTACATCTTGGTGTCAAAACTCATCGACCAAACATTTCTCTTCAAACAACTGATTCTCAAGTCAAACAAAATTTATTGTACATTTTTTCAATAATTTGACAATTCTTCTCCCAAAACAAAAATAATTTCACATCTCATGAAACAATTTGTCAACATCTCCCTTTCATCTTTAGAGAAAAAATCAACTCTTCCAAGTCGATATGACATACATGTAACAATTGATTGACCAACACAAGTCGATCACTCATGCATGTGAAAATGATCAACATTCTCAATTTTACAAACATACATGATACACAAAGCAATCGACCAACATAATTCAATCAATCATGCATGTGTAAATGATCAAATTCGTTGCATCTAAGTGAGTCAACATAACTCTACTTTTCCAACATATTTTTTCGTGCAACATGCAACATACTTTGAGGAGAAAATAAATGCATTCAATTGGCAAAGAAATGCATTAATAAGGAAATATTTGCATCAATCATCAAAATAAATGCAAGGCTTTAATTGGTTAAGAACTCTAACCATCTCTTTCTAAACCACTTCAATGGTGATTTTTTCAGCTGCACTTCATCATGTGAATCATCCTGACCCACATCCATTATGGAATCCTCTTTTCCATTCTTGTCAATGTCTCTCTCCAACTTCTTAAAATGTCGTGGATGACTTGTTGGATACAAATTCTAACACTTGTCTACAAGATTAACTTGCTTATGGGAATGAGTGCAGAATAATTGCATATTCTTTTCAACCTTTGGCTTTCTGCCTCCTTTGTTTTGAAAGTTTCTTGTGCATGTCTATCTTCTTCCAATACTTCGAAATAGTATGGTTATTCATACCAAAAAAGGAACATTTAAATTTTCTCCAAATCTTAGGTGAAGATTTACCATGTTTATCATAATCAAAAGCAACTTGATTAGAGGTAGATTTATACCTTTCACATTCACCTTTTGTCGCCTTCTTGAGGAGGTGAATTTGATGAGGTAGTGGCTCTCTTAGGAATACCAACAATGGCTTCAATGAATTTAGATATTTCAACATCCTCTTGTTTTCCATTCTCATTAGTTGCATGCTTATGATCATCTTCTTGCAAAGTGGGTGTAAAACATTTGCTTTCCTCATGAACACAAAATTCACAAGCTTGAGGTAATGAACATGTAATGAAAGTCCTTATTGGAACACCTTCATGTGTCTCCTTAGCTTTGGAGCATTCTCCATCATGTTTTCCATAACGAATACCCAAATTCCTAGGCCTTTCCTCAACAATAATTGGCTCAACTATGACTTGCACATATTTTCCCAATCCTTTGCTTTCATAGCCAATTTTCATCAATAATTTGGACCCTGTTCCTCTAGTGTGTCTTTCAAAAGAACCTACACATTCATCTTGAGAAGAAATAAAAGATAAAATTTATTTTCATACCTCTTTTTCATGAACATACTTGGCTAATGTTTCCTTTGAAATATGGAGTTGAGTCTCTATCTCATGCAACTTTTCAAGAAAATCTCCTCCTTCATGGCCATCAACTGCTCTTGAAATATAATGTTCTCCTTCCTGTCTTCAACCAACCCTTGCACCATATCTCTCATGATATTGAGCTTCTACAACATCTCTTTATCAAAGAGTCTTTCTAAGGAATATTGATAATAAACAATGCTCGATGAAGCTTCCATCACACTTGTAATGCATAAAAAACTTATTTGCTGTGATTTAAGAGCCGAGTCCTTATTCTTGACCTTCTCTTCACACACACAAACTTGCACACAGTTAAATTCTCCTTGCACAAATGAAAAACCGATAGCTAATTCTCTAGATAACCTTGGAAAAAATGAGCTAAATTGTGCTATGATACCAACCTGATCTAAATATGGGAAAACTAGTTTTGTTGTGCTAGCTCCCTCATCAATATAAAATAAATGCATTTAGGATCATCTCAAATTATCCAGTTATGTGTCAATTTTAAGTGGCTTTTATGATAAATTCATTAAGTAAATTAGCTATTGAAAACACATGTACAAAAAGTAAATTATAGAGAAATAACACACAACATACACATTACATAATAGTTTATAACAAAGTTCACCCCTCCTAGGCTACATCTCCATGGACCTGCTTCAATTGGCTTGGTCATCTTAGGATTAATGGTCAATTATTTGATTACATGCACCTAAAATTCTCCAACGGATCTGAAAACTTCTCCAATGGATTTGTAAGACCCAAAAACCTCAAAATAGACTCTTCTGACTCTGAAAATGGTCTTTAAGTGGACCAGGCATGACCTCCTCTCCTGGTGGCCCTAATGTTCTTTAAAATTCAAAGTGAAAAAAACACTTACAGATGTGATCCTTTGCCTTTGAAACCTACACCATCATGATCAAATCATCCAAGTCATCTAGTATTGACTCTTTCTGAGCCAAAATTGGTCGAAATATGCCAAATTTGTGGCTTCTTCAGTATTTTCTAGAAATTTGGAGAAACTCCAGTTAAGCCAGAAAAAACTGGAGGTGGCGCCAAAATTAACCGACCTGCCAATTAGAGCTAATATACACATAGTGTTAAGATGAAAATTAATTAAATATAAGTGCTATTTAATGTGCACTTAGCACTAACCATACGTTTTAAACTAATCCAAAGTTTAAGCGCTTTTAAATATGGTTTATGGGTTAATTACATGGTTTAGTATCTTAATTCGCGCATTAACTTTAAAATTCGCCATCAGTTCTGGGGCGTGGTCTTGTGGTCCGAGGGCTAGGCCTCTTTACCTCCACCCGAATCTTTTTTAAAACTTAAATACATGTTGCACGCGTTATATGTTAAGTCTCAAAGCTTGGGTGTGGCGGTAAGTATTGTAGTTTGTGTGGGGGAGGCCACGGGGTCGACCCTGACCTCTGCCCTTCCGCCTATAATAAATTTTGCCATGAAATTAGACATTTGACCATACACTTAACCAATTTCAGCCTTGGGGGGGGGGTGGTGGAGGGGGCACGTGGCAGCCTCTAGGCTTGCCATGTGTCCTCTTCCCATTGGCTCCTCCCAAATCAAATAAAAAATGTGACAAATCACCCAATTAGAAACCATCCGCGAATTGACACTTGGAATAGTGTTATTGGGTGAAATGAAGGAATATTCCCATAATATTCTTTTTTTTTTTCTAAATAGGCCGCCATGTCACCATTATGTCCTTTTCTGGAAAAGTTTTAGTTGTTTAGGAAAACGAACAACAAGCTTTATCTTCCTCATACGGACTCCGTTTTCGATGAAATGAAGTGCATCAGATTCCTAGCGATGAGACCTATCTGGTCATTCTCATTTGGAGTAATTATGAGAACTTTTAATTTTTAGCAAATTTTTGTCCCCAATTTAGTTTATGATCATATAGCCAATCCATACCCAAAAGCATATTGTATGATCCCAACAACAATACATTCAAATGTGCTAATGTGGGCATACCATTTAGCTCAAATACACAAGCTCTTACCCAATGATGAACTCTTTTATTCATACCTATAGGCAACTTCACTAACCAAATTCTGCATGCACTTCTTTATTCAAAGCACACTTATCCACCAAGTTAGGGTTAACATAATTATGATTAGATCTAGGGTAAATAAAAATTAAAAAAACTTGATCACAAAGCTTATCATCCATAACAATAATAGATGCCTGGTGATCTGCCTGTATGTTATACTGTGCTGCATAGATACGAGGAATGCTCTTCCTAATATCCCTAATAGTCTGCACTTCTTGTGCACTGTAAATATGAGGCCTACCACCTTGATTCCATGGACAATCCCTCTTAAGATGCTCCTCACCACATGTGCAACACTCCAACCTTCTTGTACCATCACCTCTATTCTTCTGCCCTCCAGGTTATGACCCATTTCTTTGACTAGCTACGTTGAACTTCTTGTATGGTGCAACATTCTCTTTCTCTTCTACATTCTGAGGCCTTTTTATTTTCGGCTACCATTTACCTTTTTCTTTGCTTTTTATTTCCGTTTTAAACCTTATTGAGATTCGTTCTTACACTTTGACTACTCATAACACTGCTTCAATTTCCCAATAACTTCCTGAAGTGACCAAGGCTCATCATACTTAATATGATATCTAAATGCTAATGGAAATCCACTAGAAAACCTTTGAAATTTAGCCTTTACATCCTTAAGATATGATACATACCTCAATAACTCCAAGAACTTGGTCGTATAATCCTCATATTTCATCGGTCCCTTATTTAACTCATAGAATTCCTTACCCTTACATTCGTAGTACCTTTTTGACAAGTAATTCTTCCTGAAAAGTACCTTGAATTCATGCCAACTCAATCCTTTTGTCTAATTTCCCCTTAACATCTTCCCACCATATGTCTTCTTTCCCCTTGAGACCAAAGATAGCTATTCTGGCCTTCTTGTTCTCTGTGTATTCATGCAACTCAAATAATTTCTTCATCCCAAGTAACCAGGCCTCAACATCTTCTAACTTCTTCAAGTATCCATCAAAGGTAGGTGGCTTTGCTTTCTTGAACTCATCTGACAAATATCCCCTATCACTCCTCCTGTAGGGATGATAACGATGATGATCATAGTGCCTGTCAGAACCAAAAATAGAATAGTACATATGTCCATCATCTCTCTAATCCAGAGTATGAAAGACCCTTCCATATCTGAATGTGTCATCACTATCCAACCTGTGCCCACCATGAGACCTACTTCCATATACCCCATTAGTCCTATCCTCCTGCCCATGGTTGATCCGAAGTGGTCCCTGTATCTGCAATTATAAAAAACTCTGAAGCATTACTGCATTTACTTCTGCTTGTTTCTCCTGTTCTTGCATGATCCTGTTATTATCTACCTTACAACTTCTTATTTCTGCCTCCAAGATTCTTAATGTGTTTGTTAAGTCAGAAAAATGCCCAACACCACGCTGCTCATTTGATCCATAAGGAGAATCCAGTGAATTGTAGTCTACCGTCTTGCTAGTCATCTTTGATCTGATTCCTGCAAGTATACCATGTGAGCAAAAATAAAATATAAACATAATCAAAATACCACAGTATAGTTTGGGGAGGATATCTCATCTGAAATATTAACCAAATTAGCGCAATACATGTATAAACATAATCATAACAACATACAGATATTGTCCTAACCATAGTCCAGTCATCAATGCATAACCATACCAACCACACATCACGACTTCATGCATGACAACTACAACCATATCATTGTATGCTTAACAACATGTAAACATTACCTTACATAAACAATGCATAACCGACATACACACATTACAACACATTCAACATCAACTTTTACATGACGACATCACTGCAACCATGACCAACACCATGCATATGCAACAAGCACATAGACCACAAGTATAAGTAACACACACGTAATTGACATGAATGCATGACCAACACACTGCCCATGTAGTCCAAGGGGTGAACCATGCTTTGATACCACTCTGTAATACCCTCTTCCCACATTTACCAAAGCTACCTAGTCCACTGGGGTAAACATGTGATGAGAGGCTACTATGATGTGATTCAACTCCCCATGTACAGTCAAGGAAGTAGAACTAGCCAAACTGACCTTCCAAACATGTCACAGAACCTCCAGGCACCAACCAATGCTTCTAGGTGACCAGCCCCTAAGAAAACTTAACTTTTCACTAATTTGGGCCCTCAATCACTCCCTTGACAAGCCAAGCACGTGACTATAGGTCTCCAGTTTCTCCCACGACAAGGCAAGGCAATGACTTGGGACATTTTCAACTAGTTTTGTGCTAGTGACCCAAGATTCTGTGCCACTTTTTCAAGGCCAGGGCTCAGGCCACTTCCCAGAACTCCACGAGACTTTTAGAAATGATAAATAACACTGGAAAAAAGGTACTAAAGCAAACATTTGATCATTGAATTTTTCGGACCCCTACTAGCCATGACCAGACATTTCATCAAACATGTCACAATTATGTAATCTAAATGTCATAACAAAAAAAAACGAGCATAGGGGTCTCAGACTTATCTAAGATTTGTAAAGAACCATTGTTTCCTTATCCAACACTCCGACCATCCTGTACCATCACCTCTATTCTTTTTCCCTTTAGGTTGTACCTATATCCTTGTCTAGCTATGTTGAACGTCTTGTATGGTGCAACATTCTCTTTCTCTTCTACATTCCAAGGCCTTGTTATTTTTGGCTGCCATTTACCTTTTGATTTGTATTTCCCTTTCCAAACTTGCTAAGTTTCATTCTTATGCTTTGAATTCTCATCATAGTGCTTCAATTTCCGATAATTTCCTCAAGCAACCGAGTCTCATCATACTCAATCCAATCTCTACATGCTAATGGAAATCCATTGAAAAACCCCTGAACTTTAGCCTTTTCATCCTTAAGATACGATACATACCTCAATAAATCCAAGAACTTATACTCCTCATCTACCATCGATCCCATATTTAGCTCATAGAATTCCTTTGCCTTATTGTCGTAGTACCTTTCTGACAAGTACTTCTTCCGGAAAAGTCTCTTGAATTCATGCCAACTCAACTCTTTTGTCATGATGTCTCTTGTTAGGTTCCTATAATAATAGGGATCATAATTTTGAATTGACTATGATTAGTCTTGTAATATTGTACATAATTTTTCTTCTTGCAAAATGTTTTCCCATATTAAAATAAAAAATGTAAATAGGGTTAAGTCCTAAAAGAAAATCCAATGACTAAAAGAAAAGAATACTTATATATATATATATATATATATATATATATATATATATATATATATATATATATATATATATATATATATATATATATTATATATATATATATAATGAACCTCACAAAAAGAAGAAAATAAAATGTTAGGTGTTAGTTGCTGTAAACAAAGAAGGCACAATAAAATGTCAGGGAAAGTAAAGAAAAAAGAGTAGAAGGGTTTGGAATGCATAAGGTTGCTAGCTCAAATGCACCTTCATCATGCTTAAATCCTATGTTTCATGTGTAGGAGGAATTATCAAAGAAGGAGGACATTCAAAAAGGTTATATATTACTTTGGGTATTTACCCTAAAGTTCTATGTAATCTTAGTTCTAAACATTAAAGCTCATTCAATAATTTCCCCTCATTCACTAAACCCCTTACAAGTCTATTTTGTTAATTTCCCTACATTAATTTTTTTCCCTTCAAACTCATTCCCTAAGTTATTTGTTTCCTAACTTACCCCTTATTTACATATTCCCTTCATTACATTTCATTCCCTAATATTTTTCCCCTCCTAAAAACCATTTTCCCATTGAAAATCCCCCTTTTTCCCCTTTAAAAAACCCCTTTTCCCTTGCTAAACCATTCATTCCCATACATTATTAACTATCCAAAAGTAAATCCTTTTTTTATCCCTGACTTCACAAAACCCTATTAATATAAAGCTTTGGACTTTATATTAATTTCTCCCCGCAAACCTATACTACCTCTTCCCCTTGCAATGTCAACCGATGGCCTACCTTGCACTAAGAATTAAACCCCCTTCATTTTATTTACCTTGAGATTCAAAGAAATAAATGAACAGTTAAAATTACTTTTTGCACCCCAGCTTATCTCACATTTAACACCAAAAATGAGTGCGAAATGGGTAGTTTTATTTTTACCAGGTTTTACCAGCTCTCACTCCCACATTCTATCGCACTCCCTCTCCAAATACCACATACTACTTGCTCCCCATGCAAAAACCATTATCTATTTTGATTTTAAATCTTATGAAATTGTGGCGAGAATGTAGGGTGGATTAATTTCAAGTGAAATATAGATATATGAGAATGCAGCAATATTTCAGAGCTACAAGTGAAACCATACTTGAGGTAAAATTATATAGCTACATGCAATATGAGACTAAGTTTGTGGAATGAGATTCAAAGGTAAAATGGTTTTACAGCGACACATGAAATAAAATTCATGGATGCCATGAAATTCTCAGAGAAAATAAAAGGGAAAATTTCATATGAAATTAATGTACAAGTGAAAGTAAAAGAGTAAATTGAGAATACTCTCCCAATCATACAAATCAACACATGGTTTTGCAATAAAATTCACGGATGCCATGAAATTCTCAGAGAAAATAAAAGGGAAAATTTCATATGAAATTAATCTACAGGTGAAAGTGAAAAAGTAAATTGAGAATACTCTCCCAACCATACAAATCAACACATGGCTTTGCAAAATCATCTAGGTATTCTACAAGGGTAAAAGGAATTTACATGCAGATAAAATGAATTTACAGAGGAAGGAGTAATAGAAACAAAACTACACATGGTTTTTTGAATTCATGGAAAGAGAAAACAAAACCACGGATTGGAAACAACACATGGTTTTGTAGAAATTTGATTATAAATTTCATTTTAAATATTTGGGAAATATTATTAAAATATATATTGTTATATATTTTCCAAAATATTTTGTGACACTAATGGACAATAAAACAATAGGGCAGTCAGAGGATCAACAAGTAGTTGAGTGAATTACTAAGAGAAAGAGAGATACATTTGCATCTGCTAGTTCATCTGCCAGCACAACCACAAATTTGGGTCCACATCTTACCTGCTCCCACTTCCACAACAACAACATTTGTACAACACATTCCACCAATACTATTAATATGCAACAGTTAGAGATTTTTAGTTCATCTATAGTCTAAAAATGTCCTGTGTGTTAGAAACAACATTTATTGTAAACAATTTGTAAATTTTGTATAAATACTTCTATTTTTGAAGTATTAGGGGTCGATTGTTTGAGATCAGAAATATTAGTGATCTATTGGAGCATTGTAAGCTTTTTTCAAAGCACTGGAGCATCAATACTAAGCAGACCATTCACAGGATTCTTGTGGCTTAAATAATGGTGATTTTTTTCTTATGCTAAAGTGTCTCACTATCATCTCTTCACTGTAATCATTAAATTCCAATTGCAAAACATAAACTGTGATGAATAGGATTTACCTTTGAGTACCTTATTCTGGTTTCTTTTGCAATTTAATTTTTTCTACTGAAGGCCACACTAAAGAATTCTTAACTGCTCTTTAGTTATGCCTGATCGACTAAATGCCACACTAAAGAATTATTAATTTCTCTTTAGTGATGCTGAAGGTTTTCATTGTTTTGCCATCACCCACTTATTATTCTGAAATATCCAGTAAATATTCCTAGCTTGCCCTAAGTTTACTTTGTGAAAAATTGATGCAACAATCCAGTTTACCATTTGAATCCATTTCCCAATAGATGCTAATTATATTGAATACAATTAGTCTTCCAAAACCTAAATCAAAACCCAAAACCCAAGTACAATCATAACTATTCTAAGATTTTCAAGCAACAAAGATAAATTTTATAGAGAGAGCCCTCTCTGGGATTGGAAGGGCTAGATTCCCATCCAAAAGTGGTTTGATGTCACATTCTTGTGATTTGTCCTACAACCTTCAAATTATATGGTGTTAACATAATGGCGACTCCACTGGGGAGAATGTTTTATCTTCCTCAGAAAATTGCATCAAAGTTCAGATCTGATTGTTGATGGTGAACAACAAATAGACATCGGAAGGTTGTACTTTTCACCTGGAGATTCCATTGTCCAAGATCCAGAGCTTCAAAATTCAGAGCGACTCCATAATGAAAGAATCCATATTCCAAAGAATTAATGGTGATACAAGATGACAATTTGTTTGGCAAACCTTTCATCTCATTAGATTTTCAATGAATTCAGGGATGGGTTATCAGAATTTTAGCTTGATGAGGATTTTCTAAGAGCTGTATTTCTTATTTTGAAATCAAGAAAATTTTCTCCTGAACTTAAAATATGTGTTATTGAGTTAGTTTATGAAAAATATGAAAATGGCATTAAAATTTTTCATTCTCAAATTCAGTCATATAATTTCCAAGATCCTAAATAATTCTTGGAATATCTTCCTTCTCCAAAGCAAGGGGAAATTGTACTACCTTTTGACTTGCAGATTGAGGATGATTATGCTTTCAAGTACAATAATGAAGAAATAGTTTCAAGGTTTAATATTGAGGATACAACTAATCAATTAGTCATTGAAAGCCTAGAAGCATAAATCATACATCATGCTTTTGATGATCCTATAGCAGATTATATGGAGATTATTTTTAGCTCAAGTATGCAAACATATTTTCTCTATGAGGATCAAATACATCATCAGTTTCCATTACACATAATATCTTTGATTATGAAGACACATGATCAAGTTATACATCCAAGTTTGAGGACAAGCAGTCAAATTATCCATTCATTTCTATAGCTACTTGACTGGCTTCATTGGAATTTTTGTATTACCTGATTCAAAAAGATTATCAGTAGATTAGAGTAGGTAGATGAGTGCAAATAAGCTCAGTACTCTGAGCATCTTTTCAGTTTCAGTTCAGTGTGTTTTCAGATTTCAGTTTGCAGAAAAGGTTTGGTTTTAGTATGAGATATCTAGTCACAGAGATTATATAACAAAGCATGTCCAGGCTTGGGATCGACCCAATGGATCAGACCACTAGTCAACGATGTTCATGACATCTCACAAGGAGATTCCATCCCCAAGTGGAGCCACTGTTAGGTTCCTATAATAATAGGGATCATAATTTTGAATTGACTATGATTAGTCTTGTAATATTGTACATACTTTTTCTTTCTGCAAAATGTTTTCCCATATTAAAATAAAAAATGTTAAGAGGGTGGAGTCCTAAAATAAAAATACAAGGACCAAAAGAAAGGAAGATATATATATATATATATATATATATATATATATATATATATATATATATAATGAACCCCATAAAAAGAAGAAAATAAAATGTTAGGTGTTAGTTGTTGTAAACAAAGAAGGCACAATAAAATGTTAGGGAAGCTAAAGAAAAAGAGTAAAAGGTTTTGGAATGCATAAGGTTGCTAGCTCAAATGCACCTTCATTATGCTTAAATCCTATGTTTCATGTGCAGGAGGAATTATCAAAGAAGGAGGACATTCAAAAAGGTTATATATTACTTTGGGTATTTTCCCTAAAGTTCTATGTAATATTAATTCTAAATATTAAAGCTCCTTCAATCATTTCCCCTCATTCACTAAACCCCTTACATGTCTATTTTATTGATTTCCCTCCATTCATTTTTTCCCCTTCAAACTCATTCCCTAATTTATTTGTTTCCTAACTTACCCCTTATTTACATATTCCCTTCATTACCCCTTCATTACATTTCATTCCCTAATATTTTTCCCCTCCTAAAACCCTTTTCCCATTGAAAATCCCCTTTTTTCCCCTTTGAAAAACCCCTTTTCCCTTGCTAAACCCTTCATTCTTTCACATTATAAACTATCTAAAAGTAAATCCATTTTTTACCCCTTACTTCACAAAACCCTATTAATATAAAGTTTTGGACTTTATATTAATTTCTCCCCACAAACCTATACTACCTCTTCCCCTTGCAAAGTCAACCTATGGCCCACCTTGCACTAAGAATTAAACCCCCTTCATTTTATTTACTTCAAGATTTGAAGAAATAAATGAATAGTTAAAACTAATTTTCGCACCCTAGCTCATCTGCCATTTAACACAAAAAATGAGTGCGAAATGGGAAGTTTTATTTTTACTAGGTTTTACCAGCTGTCACTCACACATTCTATAGCACTCCCTCTCCAAATACCACATACTACTTGCTTTCCATGCGAAAACCATTAACTGTTTTGATTTTAAATCTTATGAAATTGTGGGGGGAATGTAGGGTGGATTAATTTCAAGTGAAATAAAAATATATAAGAATGCAGTAATATTTCAGAGCTACTGGTGAAACCATACTTGAGGTAAAATTATATAGCTACAGGCAATATGAGACTAAGGTTGTGGAATGAGATTCAAAGGTAAAATGGTTTTACAGAGACACATGAAATAAAATTAACCGATGCCATGAAATTCTCAGAGAAAATAAAAGGGAAAATTTCATATGAAATTAATGTATAGGTGAAAGTAAAAGAGTAAAGTGAGAATACTCTCCCAACCATACAAATCAACACATGGTTTTTCGAAACCATCTAGGTATTCTACAAGGGTAAAATGAATTTACATGCAGATAAAATGAATTTACAGAGGAATGAGTAATAGAAACAAAAATACACATGGTTTTGTGAATTCATGGAAAGAGAAAACAAAACCACTGATTGGAAACAACACATGGTTTTGTAGAAATTTAATTTAAAATATTTTGGAAATATTATTAAAATATATATATTATTATATATTTTCCAAAATATTTTGTGACACTAATGGATAATAAAACAACAGGCAGTTAGAGGATAGCAAATAATTGAGTGAATTACTAAGAGAAAGAGAGATAAATCTGCATCTGCTATTTCATCTGCCAGCACAACCACAAATTTGGGTCCACATCTTACCTGCACCCACTTCCACAACAACAACATTTGCACAACGCATTCCACCAAAAATATTAATCTATAGCAGTTAGATATTTTTAGTTCATCTATAGTCTAAAAATTTCCTATCTGTTAGATGTTGAGATTCAACAAGATGATGATCCTAGTGAAAATTAAGCACCTACACTAGGTGGGGCTCGCAAGCTATTTTTAGAATGGTGAGCATATTCTATTTATAGCGGGAGTCTATTTATAGATGGTTGAGAAAATTATATTTATAGATGAGATTCTATTTTTAGATGCATGGCCGAAGTCTATTTATAGATCGCATGTCTAAAAATAGATCGGATGTTAATTATTATTAGCCCTTATTCATAATTAGACAATAAATAATAATCTATTCTCTTGAAGCACTTGATTTCAGTTAACTGATGTGGAAAACCAGTTGACTGAAGGAATTATGAGTTCTAAGGTTGGTTGGTGGGACATGTAGAGTGGACTTCATTGTAACTGAGTGATACAAAGCTGTAACAGAGTTGGATGTGTAGTTATGTGAGTTGTTATTTAGTTTAACTTAGTTAAGTGAGTTAAACTCAGTTGTGCTAGTTGCAACTAGTTGTAACTAAAGTTACACTAGGTAGAGATCAGTGAATCAATTATTTAATTAATTCACAAGCAGTGGTCTCACATGCATTGACTGAATAAATACTATTAATAACTACATGCATGTTAGATCCAGTGGAGACCTAGTTGAGAGATAGGTGAAAGGGTCTGTTTGAATATCAGTTGTGACTATAGTGGTGCATTAAATGCAACTACAAACACATTGGAGATGCCAATGATGATTGCATAGTCAAGGCAAGGCAAGATCAAATTCATTCTGGGATATTCATCAACAGGGATTGCACAAGGAAGGTAGGTTGTCAGGACATAGTAAATTGGTGCATGTGTGAGCCAATTTTTGTATGACAGTGTGAGACAATTGTATATTGTACTGAGACCTCTTGGAGTAGAGTTTTGTATGAGATTGTTTCATGATCTATGATATACATAATATATGATAATTGGGGTTTTTAGCTTTATGCTTTCCCGGTAAAAAAATCTGTGTTATGTGTGATTGATTTTTCTTCATGTGTTTTCAATTGGTGATTAAATTTCCGTAAAGATTTAAGTAGAAGGATTATGTATTTAAAAGTTGCATATAATTTTTAGATCAGGAGAATCCGACAATACATCACAGTATTAAGAATTTTTTACATGGTATCAGAGCAGTTTTAGTATTTTCTACATGGTATCAGAGTAGTGTTAATCTTTGCTACATGGTATCGAAGCAAAGAAGATTGTAATATTGAAGCAGTAGCTAAGTTTTGTTGGTGGAAACAATTCAAATTTGCTTCAAGAATTTCTTGGTGCGACAGTTGAGTAAACATCGAAATGGATTTCAATGGTTTGCGGTTAGAGTATGCACTCGAGGGAAACTCGAACTACATTGCATGGAAGGATAGGATGGAGGCAGTGCTTGAAGATAATGGCTTGAAGGAATTCATCGACAGTGATGTTCCTAAGCCCACTTCGACGGATGCTGCATTACTTGACGCATGGAAATAGAAAGTAGTGAAGACGAGAAGAATTCTGTTGGAAGGTGTGAGAGACCATATTGTCTCAAGCCTTCATGGGAAAGCCAATCCATTTGCAATGTGGAAGGCTTTGACAGATATTTTCCAAAGCAGCAGCCACCATAGGAAATTGGCGCTAAAGGATAAACTCAGAAAAATCAAAATGGAAAAGGGCGAAAATATTCCTAAGTATCTCACAAAGTTTGTCCAATGTCGTGATGAACTGGGGAGTGTGGGAATCACTGTTGCTGATGATGATTTGGTGAGTTTGGCTCTCTTGGGACTTCTAAAGAGTTGGCACAGTTATCAAGACTCTTTCAACGGACGGGAAAAACTACCAGATTGGGAACGACTGTGGTCGGATCTAGTGCAGGAGGAGTTCAGGCGGAACACCGGGGATGAATCTTCATCAAAGCATGATGATGAAGAGGATTGTGCTTTGGCTGCCAAAGAAAGGAAAGGGAAGGGGAATAAATTACACTCAAAATCCGAGGCTAAAGGCAAGAAGCTGGATTTTTCCAAGGTGAAGTGCTTTCACTGTCATGAACATGGGCATCTTGCCACTAACTGCCCACAGAAAAAGAAGAACAAGAAGGTTCAAGCACAATGGGATCGGTGTGGTATCTTGATAGTGGTGCTTCCTTCCACATGACGGGAGATAAGGAGCTTTGCAGTGACTTGGAGGAGAAATATCTCCAAATTTATATAGAGATGGGCGACGATGGACAATACAGTGCGACCGAAATTGGTACCATTACCTTTAAGAGGGAGTCAGGTAAACCATTTCTGTTGAAAGATGTTATGCATGTTCCAAGTCTAAAGAAGAACTTGGTCTCAGTCACGATGTTGAAGGATAAAGGTTATGACGTTGTTTTCAGTGATGAAAAATATTCCCTAAAACATAAAACAATGGGTCAAACCAAGAGGATAGGGATTGGAGTTAAGAATCTCTACAAGCTAGAGGTAGATGGCTGCACTGCAGTGGTGGGCAAAGAAGAAAAAGTGGTGAGCCGGGATTAGGGTGAATTATGGCACAAGCGATTGGGCCATCTTCACCATGGTGCCCTGAAGTTTTTTTAGTAGAATTCTACTGGACTTCCCAAGGGTACACTTGCGCAGATGGATCAATGCAAGGGATGTACTATGGGTAATTTTGTGAAGACAACCTTTCATGAAAAGGAGAACCATGTTTCAGTGATTCTGGAGAGAGTTCACACAGACGTGTGTGGGCCATTATCGGTTGCTTCAACAACAAAACACAGGTATTATGTTATTTTTATTGATGAATATTCTCGTAGATGCTGGATCTTCTTCATGCAGAAGAAAGATCAAACATTCTCAAAGTTCTGTGAGTTTAAAGCATTGGTGGAGAAAGAGTCGGGGAAGCAAGTGAAGGCTTTGCGGAGTGATAATGGTGGTGAATATATCTCAAATGAATTCAAAGACTTCTATAGAAAATAAGGAATTCAAAGAGAAATCATAGTGCCTCATAACCCACAACAGAATGGGGTCATGGAGAGGAAGAACAAAATGATCGTGGGTGTTGCACGAGTAATGCTACATGATCAGGGCCTACCAATGCACTTGTGGGTGGAAGCATGCAACACTGCGGTTTATGTGCAAAACCGTTGTCCTCATAGAGTACTTGGCATGAGTACACCTGAAGAAGGTTTTACTGGTAAGAAACTAGATGTTTTTCACTTTAATATTTTGGCTTATCTATTTATGTGCATGTGACCAAGAATGCTAGGAAGAAGCTGGAGCCAACTAATGAAGTTGGGATATTTGTGGGGTACACAGAAATAACCCATAACTATCATGTGTATTTGCTAAATAGTCGAATGATTGTGGTGCGACAAGATATAAAATTCAACTTGGAGAAAGCCATGAAGTTGTTGCTTGAGAGGGAGCTAGAATTGCATGCAGAGGAGGAAATGCTTGTTCCCAAAGATGAGTCTCTAGATGTGGATCAACCACAAGAGGATGTTAATGGAGTGGAGGAGTCCACTCACGCAGAGCCAAACATCATAACTAGCAGAAGGTGTACCACAGAAGTTGAGAGGATGAAGCTTGATGCGGCACAGAATGTAGGAGTCCCTACTTCACAATGCAGACATAAATAGTTTCCTAAACAATTCAATGGATACATGGCTCTCATGAGAAAATGTATTGTGACTGAGAAATATTCCTTTCAAGAAGCAGTGCAGGAGCCCACATGGGTAGATGCAATGGTGGAGGAGTATGACTCCATTGTCAGAAACAGTGCCTAGGTAATTGTTCCAAGGCCGGTTGATAAATCAGGGGTAGGTTCAAGATGGATCTACAAGATAAAGCAAGCTGATGATGGGAGTGTTGAGAAGTATAAGGCAAGATTTTTGGCTCGGGGCTTCTCACAGAACAAGGGAATTGATTATGAAGAAACCTTTGCACCTGTCACGCGGTATTATTCCACAAGGACCATCCTTGCTCTCCCAGCACAGATGGGTTGGCACATTCATCAGATGGATGTGAAGAATACGTTCCTTAATGGTATCATTGAGGAAGAAGTGTACATTGAGAAGCTTGAAGGATTTGAGATCTTCAGCAGTCGCATGTGTGCAGACCCAAAAGAGCGTTGTATGGGCTGAAGCAAGCACCTCGTGCTTGGTACACTCGGATCGACAAATATTTCACTGGACTTGGCTTCTCTAAGAGTGAGGTGGATTCAAACCTATACCAGATTGTGGTGGAGGGTAAGATTTTAATCATTGTTCTTTATGTTGATGATTTAATACTGACTGGTGATGAGAAGCTGATACACTCATGCAAGGAGGATCTTGCAAAGGATTTCGAGATGAAGGATATGGGCCTCCTTCACTATTTCCTTAGATTGGAAATATGGCAGCAAGATGGTGAAATTTTTGTGTCTCAAGGAAAGTATGAAAGGGAGATACTCTTTAAGTTTCACATGGAGGGCTGCAAACCCATGGATACTCCTCTTCCAGGAAACTGGAGGAAAGAGGACGCTACATCTGGAGAGGTAGTGGATGCTACTGTTTATCGACAGTTGGTGGGTTCACTCATGTATTTAGTTAATACAAGACCGGACATTTCCTATACGGTGAACCAGCTTAGTCAAGCGATGGTTAAGCCTACCAATATCTTTTGGAAGGTGGGAAAGAATTTCCTGAGATATCCCAGGGGCACATCTGAGTATGGCTTATGGTACAAATAGATGGATGAGGTGAATTTGCATGGATTCACGGATGCAGATTGGGCGGGAAACCCAACGGACATAAAGAGCACATCAGGAGGGGTTTTCAGTATCAGATCTACAACTGTTTCTTGGTACAATACGAAACAAAGATCCGTGGCACTCAGTTCAGTGGAAGCGGAATACATGGCAGCAAGTCAAGCTGCATGTGAGGCTATCTGGATGAGGAAGATCCTGATCGGTTTGTTCCGTTCTCATTTAGATCCTACATTGATTCATTGTGATAATCAGAGTTGCATTAAACTCTCGATTAGTCCTGTGTTTCATGATAGATATAAGCATATAGATATCCGGTATCATCATATCAGAGATTGTGTGCAGCGGAAGATCATGTTGCTTCGGGACATTCCTACGGAATATCAGGATGCAAATATTCTAATGAAGGCACTCACCAGGAGCAAATTCGAATACCATAGAGACAGGATCAGGGTGAAGGATAATCCCTTTCTTGTTGAGAGGGAGTGTTGAGATTCAACAAGATGATGATCCTAGTGAAAATTAAGCACCTACAGTAGGTGGGGCCTGCAGGATAATTTTAGGTGTATGCCTATTTTTAGAATGGTGAGCATATTCTATTTATAGCAGGAGTATATTTATAGATAGTTGAGAAAATTCTATTTATAGACGAGATTCTATTTTTAGATGCATGGGTGAAGTCTATTTATAGATCATATGTCAATTATTATTAGCCCTTAATAATAATTAGACAATAAACAATAATCTATTCTCTTGAAGCACTTGATTTCAGTTAATTGGTGTGGCAAACCAGTTGACTGAAGGAATTATGAGTTCTAAGGTTGGTTGGTGGGACATGTAGAGTCGAATTCGTTGTAAAAGAGTTGGATGTGTAGTTATGTGAGTTGTTATTTA
Organism: Pinus albicaulis; assembly: GCA_034641835.2. NCBI lineage: Eukaryota > Viridiplantae > Streptophyta > Pinopsida > Pinales > Pinaceae > Pinus > Pinus albicaulis. The sequence goes on along the minus strand of CM076581.1, from coordinate 604,375,908 downwards.
GTTTAACTCAGTTAAGTGAGTTAAAATTAGTTGTGATGAATAGGATTTACCTTTGAGTATCTTATTCTTGCTGCTTTTGAAATTTAATGTTTTCTACTGAAGGCCGCACTAAAGAATTCTTAACTACTCTTTAGTTCTGCCTGATCGAATGAATGCCACACTAAAGAATTCTAATTTCTCTTTATTTCTGCTGAAGGTTTTCATTGTTCTTCCATCACCCACTTGTTATTCTAAAATATCCAGTAAATATTCCTAGCTTTCCCCGAGTTTACTCTGTGAAAAATTGATGCAACCATCCATTTTATCGTTTGAATCCATTTCCCAATAGATGCTAATTAAATTGAATACGATAAGTCTTACAAAACCTAAACCAAAAACCAAAACCCAAGTACAATCATAACTGGTCTAATATTTTCAAGCAACAAAGATAAATTTTATAGAGAGAGCCCTCTCTGGGATTGGAAGGGCTAGATTCCCATCCCAAAGTGGTTTGATGTTACATTCTTGTGATTTGTCATACATCCTTCAAATTACATGGTGTTAACATAATGGTGACTCCATTGGGGAGAATTTTTGTTCTTCCTCAAAAAAATGCATCAACGTTCAGATTTTATTGTTGATGGTGAACAACAATTAGACACCAGAAGGTTGTACCTTTCACCTGGCGACTCCATTGTGCAAGATATAGAGCTTCAAAGTGAAAAGAAACTCTATAATCAAAGAATCCATATTCCAAAACATTAATGGTGATATAAGATGACATGGTTAGTGGCAAACCTCTCATCTCATGAGATTTTCAATGAATTCAGAGATGGGTTATCAGAATTTCAGCTTGATGAGGATTTTCTAAGAGCCGTCTTTCTTATTTTGAAATCAAGAAAAATTTCTCCTGAACTTAAAATATGTTTTCTTGAGTTAGTTTCTGAAAAATATGAAAATGGCATTAAACTTTTGCATTCTCAAATTCAGTCATATAATTTCCAAGATCCTAAAGAATTCTTGGAAAATCTTCCTTCTCCAAAGCAAGAGGAAATTGTACTACCTTTTGACTTGCAGATTGAGGATGATTATGCTTTCAAGTACAAGACTGAAAAAATAGTTTCAGGGTTTAATATTGAGGATACAAATAATCAATTAGTCATTGAATGTCTAGAAGCACAAATCATACATCATGCTTTTGATGATCCTATAGCAGATTATATGGAGATTATTTTTAGCTCAAGTCTGCAAACATATTTTCTCTATGAGGATCAAATACATAAGAATTTTCCATTACACATCATATCTTTGATTATGAAGACACATGATCAAGTTATGCTTGTAGGTTTGATGACAAGCAATCAAATTATCCATTCATTTCTACAGCTACTTGACTAGCTTCATTGGAATTTTTGTATTACCTGATTCAACACGATTATCAATAGATTAGAGTAGGTAGATGAGTGCAAATAAGCTCAGTACTATAAGCATCTTTTCAGTTTCAGTTTAGTGTGTTTTCAGATTTCAGTTTGCAGAAAAGGTTTGGTTTTAGTATGAGATGTTTAGTCACAGAGATTATGTAACAAAGCATGTGCATGCTTGGGATCGGCCCAATGGATCAGGCCACTAGTCGATGGTGTTCTTGACATCTCACAAGGAGATTCCATCCCCAAGTGGAGCCACTGCTAGGTTCCTATAATAATAGGGATCATAATTTTGAATTGACTATGATTAGTCTTGTAATATTGTACATACTTTTGTTTTCTGCAAAATGTTTTCCTATATTAAAATAAAAAATGTAAAGAGGATGAAGTCCTAAAAGAAAAATCCAAGGACTAAAAGAAAAGAAGATTTAATATATATACATATATATATATATATATATATATATATATATATATATATATATATATATATATATATATATATATATATATATATATATATATATATATATATATATATAATGAACCCCATAAAAGAAAGAAAATAAAATGTTAGGTGTTAGTTGTTGTAAACAAAGAAGGCACAATAAAATATTAGGGGAACTAAAGAAAAAGAGTAAAAGGTTTTGGAATGCATAAGGTTGCTAGCTCAAATGCACCTTCATTATGCTTAAATCCTATGTTTCATGTGCAAGAGGAATTATCAAAGAAGGAGGACATTCACAAAGGTTATATATTACTTTGGGTATTTACCCTAAATTTTTATGTAATCTTAGTTCTAAATATTAAAGCTCATTCACTAATTTCCCCTCATTCACTAAACCCCTTACATGTCTATTTTATTAATTTCCCTCCATTCATTTTCCCCCTTCAAACTCATTCCCTAAGTTATTTGTTTCCTAACTTACCCCTTATTTACATATTCCCTTCATTACCCCTTCATTACATCTCATTCCCTAATATTTTTCCCCTCCTAAAAACCATTTTCCCATTGAAAATCCCCTTTTTCCCCTTTGAAAAACCCCTTTCCCTTGCCTTGCACTAAGAATTAAACCCCCTTCATTTTATTTACCTAAGTTCTTTTTGGCACCCCAGCTCATCTGACATTTAACACCAAAAATGAATGGGAAATGGGCAGTTATATTTTTACCGGGTTTTACTAGCTATCACTCACACATTCTATCACACTCCCTCTCTAAATACCACATAGTACTTGCTCCCCATGCGAAAAACATTAACTATTTTGATTTTAAATCTTATGAAATTGTGGTGGGAATGTAGGGTGGATTATTTTCAAGTGAAATAAGAGATATGAGAATGCGGTAGTATTTCAGAGCTATGGGTGAAGCCATACTTGAGGTAAAATTATATACCTACAGGAAATATGAGACTAAGGTTGTGGAATGAGATTCAAAGGTAACATGGTTTTAGAGTGACACATGAAATAAAATTCACGGATGCCATGAAATTCTTAGAGAAAATAAAAGGGAAAATTTCATATGAAATTAATGTACAAGTGAAAGTAAAAGAGTAAAGTGAGAATACTCTCCCAACCATACAAATCAACACATGGTTTTGAAAACCATCCAGGTATTCTACAAGGGTAAATGTAATTTAGATGCAGATAAAATGAATTTATAGAGGAAGGAGTAACAGAAGCAAAACTACACATGGTTTTGTGAATTCATGGAAAGAGAAAACAAAACCATGATTGGAAACAACACATGGTTTTGTAGAAATTTAATTATAAATTTAATTTAAAATATTATTCAAATATATATATATATATATATATATATATATATATATATATATATATATATATATATATATATATATATATATATTCCAAAATATTTTGTGACACTAATGGACAATAAAACAACAGGGCATTTAGAGGATCAACAAGTAGTTGAGTGAATTACTAAGAGAAAGAGAGATACATCTGCATTTGCTAGTTCATCTGCCAGCACAACCACAAATTTGGGTCCACATCTTACCTGCTCCCACTTCCACAACAACAACATTTGCACAAAACATTCCCCCAGAACTATTAATCTACAACAGCTAGAGATTTTTAGTTCATCTTTAGTCTAAAAATGTCCTATCTGTTAGAGACAAAATTTATTATAATCAGTTTGTAAATTTTGTATAAATACTTCTGTTTTTGAAGTATTAGGGGTCGATTGTTTGAGATCAGAAATATTAGTGATCTATTGGATCATTGTAAGCTATTTTCAAAGCACTGGAGCATCAATACTAAGCAGACCATTCACAGTATTCTTGTGGCTTAAATAATGGTGATGTTTTTCTTATGCTAAAGTGTTTCACTATCATCCCTTCACTCTAATCATCTAAATTCCAATTGAAAAACAAAAACTATGATGAATATGATTTACCTTTGAGTACCTTATTCTGACTGCTTTTGAAATTTAACGTTCTCTATTGAAGGCCACACTAAAGAATTCATATCTGATCTTTAGTTCTGATCGATCGAATGAATGCCACACTAAAGAATTATTAATTTCACTTTAGTTCTGCTGAAGGTTTTCATTATCCTGTCATCACCCACTTATTATTATGAAAGATCCAGTAAATATTCCTAGCTTTCTCCTGAGTTTATTCTGTGAAAAATTGATGCAACCATCCAATTTACCATTTGAATCCATTGCCCAATAGATGCTAATTAAATTGAATACAATCAGTCTTCCAAAACCTAAATCAAAACCCAAAACCCAAGTACAATCATAACTAGTCTAATATTTTCAAGCAACAAAGATAAATTTTATAGAGAGAGCCCTCTCTGGGATTAGAAGGGCTATATTACCATCCCGAAGTGGTTTCATGTTACATTCTTGTGATTTTTCCTACAACCTTCAAATTACAGGGTGTTAACATCTCTAACCCACTTCACATCTTCCCACCAGATGTATGCTTTCCCCTTGAGGCCATAGATAGCTATTCTTTCCTTCATGTTATCTGTGTACTCATGGAATTGAAAGAATTGATTCATCCCAAGTAAACAGGCCTCAACGTATTTTATGTTCTTCAAGTCTCCATCAAAGGTAGGTGGATTTGCTTTCTTGAAATCATCCGACAAATATCTCCTATCACTCCTCCTTTAGGGATAATAGTGATGACAATCATAGTACCCGTCAGAACCAAAACTAGAATATTAACTGTGTCCATCACCTCTCCTATCCAGAGTATGAAAGATCCTTCCATCTCTGATCTGTCATCTCTATCTGACCTGTTCTCACCATGAGACCTACTGCCACATGCCCCATTAGTCATATCCTCCTTCCCATGGTTGATATGAAGTGGTCCCTATCTCTGTAATTCTAACAAACTCTGAAGGATTACTGCATTGACTTCTGCTTGTTTCTCTTGTGCCTACATGATCCTCTCATTATCTGCTATACAACTTATTATTTATGCCTCCAATTTTCTCAATGTGTCTGCTAATTCAGAAGAATTCCCAACACCACACTACTAATTTGATCAATAAGGAGAATCCCATGAACTGTAGTCTACCATCTTCCTAGTCATATTTTTTCTTCTTCCTGCAAGTATACCATGCTAGCTAAACTAAAATATAAACATAATCTACATACCTCGGTATAGTTCGGAGAGGATATCTCATTTGTAAGATCAACCAGATTAGCGCAATACATGTATAAAAATAATCATAACAACATATAGATAAAATCCTAACCATAGTCCAGTCATCAATGCATGACCATACCAACCACACTTCATGACCTCATGAATGAAAACTACAATGTATGGTTAAAAACATGTAAACATTGTCATGCATAAACAATGCATAACCGACATACACTCATGACGACACATTCGACAACAACACCATCAACTTTCACATGGAGACATCACTACAACCACAACCAACATCATGCATATGCAACAAGCACATAGACCACAAGTAAAAGAAACACATATTTAATCGACATGAATGCATGACCAACACACCGTCCATGCAGTCCAAGTGGTTAACCATGCTCTGGTACTACTCTGTAACACCCTCCTCCCACATTTACCCAAGCTACCTAGTCCACTGGGGTAACCATGTGACGAGAGGTTACTATGATGTGATTCAACTCCCCATGTATAGTTAAGGAAGTGGAACCAGTGAAACTAAACCAAACTGACCTTCCACACATGCTACATAACCTCCAGGCGCCAACCAACCCTTCCAGGTGAACAACCCCAAAGGAAACTTAACTTTTCAATGATCTGGGACCTCAATTTCTCCCTTGAAAAGCCAAGCATGTGACTATAAGCCTCCAGTATTTTCCACATCAAGGAAAGCCAACGACTGGGGTATTTTTCAGCTAGTTCTGTGCCTGCAACCCCAGATTTTGTGCCACTTTTTCAGGGCCAGGGCTTAGGCCACTGCCTAGAACTCCATGAGACTTTTAGAAATGATATATAACACTCGAAAAAAGCTACTAATGAAAACATTTGATCAATTACTTGAATATACCCCTACTAGCCATGATAGGCGTTTCGTCAAACATGTCAAAATTATGTAATCTACAGATCATAACAAAATATCTAAGCATAGGGGTCTCATACTTATCTAATATTCGTAAAGAAGCATTCTTTCCTTATCACAATATTTTCATTATCATCTATTAGGAAATATATAATTTGTATATTCATTTCCTAATCAAAACATGATGAGAACCATACCTCAAGTCTTCCACAAAACATGCTCATAAGTAGCATATAAGTAACATAATTAGCAAGGATACAACAACCATAAATGCCACACATGAACCGGTACATTTACACATGAAATACCAAGGATAAGAAACTCTTATTAATGAATTCATAAACCAACCCGGTTTGGGACTTCCACTTACCACCAAACCATATATTGGTTGAACCAAATTTTTATTTCAACCAATCACCCTCGTGCCACATTCCAAGCATGAATATGGGACTGATAACCATAAATCAACTAGGGCTTCCCAAGGCTAAACCACCTCACCGTCATCAATAGAACCAAGCTTTACCACAATCCCCACTAGATCACTAGGACCTAAGCAAGCATAGATGTTTTTTTCCTTTGAGATAACCTAAGGTCAATAAGTTATGCCAAAGCATCTAAAATATTTGTTGTTTTTGAATAGTTGGATGACCAGTGAACAATTTTCTGAATAGGTGAATTTAACTTAGAAAGATCCTTAATAAAATAAAAAGTTGTTCTTTAAATACACATGGTTAATTTGATTTTAAGTGGTATCGATAAGAAGAATGTAGAGAAGTATAAATGATTTAATATTCAGATAGAGTATTTCACCATTTATAAGCAGAAATTATGAAAACTATGTTTTCATAATCAATAAAATATAATCTAGTCATAATAGGGACCTTTGCGTTATTAAATTTCAAGAGGAATTTACAATAACATATAGCCTTGTAAATTAATCTCTTAATCAAACTACAACTTCACAACGAATCAAAAACGAAACTTAGATTCAATTAAATTTCCAATCGGGTAACTGTTAATGAATTAAATTATATGAAGAAAACATTATGAAAAACACAATAGAAATAACTCACAGGAATACAAGTCATATGAAGTAAATCCAGAATCCTTTATTATATCAACAATGCTCCAACTATTACAAATTTATATGATAAATAGCTTAAGGGTTTAACCTCAAATACTTCCATGAATGAAGTATTTAAACAAAAAATAAAAATTACAATAAATTCCTGAGTGTCAAGGCAAGCTATAAATTCTCAAAATTAACAGAAAGGAAAGGAATTCGATCCAAAGGAATGAATCTGCATGTCTAGCCCTGTTTTGATGGAAAATTGTTTTTGAGTGGCCACTATTCTAGTGTTGCGCTGGAAAAAATGATTGGTCTTCTATTCCTAATATTCACATAGATTTTCCCACCGTTCTTGATCTGAAATTGAAAGTTTAATTAAATTGCGGTAGATTTCATCTGCCTTAGTATACCTAGAAAAAGTGGGTTTTAAAGTAAAAATATGTTTTATCTCATGCTGAATGAAAATGATATTTTCGATAGCTTCATAAAACGCCGTGCCTGTCATTGAAAATTTAACAGAGGACATGGATGTTGCCCTTACTGTTTCTTTAAGCTTATTCATTTAATATTCCCTGGGCATTAATTTATCATTTATTACAAATAGTGAAGGCAAACCTTTCTGGTCCAATGCATCAATTCTTGAAAGAAATCTGTTGATAGCAACATCCAAAGTGTGACAATTATCTGTCAATTACACTACTAAGTTATTTTTGATCAGAACTTTCTTCACCTCAAGAATGGTCCCAATCCTATCATCTACCCCTAGATCATCTATTTCTCAACTGTCTTTAGAATTTAAAAACTTTATAATGCTGTTGGCTGTATTAGGAATTTCTCCCAGTTGAGTATTTATATCAATAATGGTATGGTTTTCCTTTTCCACTAATTCCTTTTTCTCAAAGATGATCTGAACACATGGCCAGATTTCAGTCATTTCCTCAATGATGTTGTTCCAAATAATTTCCTTAACATTACCAAGAGTGTAGCCAATATAAGCTTTAGTTGATGATTTCTTCCATATTTCTACTTGATTCTGAGCTCTCTGAAGCTCTGCTGCAAGGAAAGTTTTAGACTTATTTAGCTGATTCTATAGAAGTTTCACTTGATCCTGTAAATTCTTAATTTCTTCAGTCTGAAAGGTCATATTTTTGAGTGTAGTAGCCAATTGGTCTGCAACATCTCCTTTACTAGTGGTAGCAGATATAATAGTAGGAATAACTGTAATAAGAAGTGCTTCTAAAGGAGCAGTTTGTTTAGCCGAATTATTGCTTTCTTTAATCAAATTCTCCATCTCTGTTTCCATCTGATTCAACTGTGTATTCTTTTCTATGATGAGCTTCATCATATCTGCCTTTTGTATCTTTGTCTCTTCAATATCATTAGCTAAAGGATCTTCTGTTGCTTGCAGTTTTAACTGCTTCCTTAATGTTGCAATATCTACATTCTTTTTCTTAATCAACTCCTCTTCAATATTAACATTTGCAGGATTATAACCTAGTTTGATCACCAAATCTTCCAAGGTTTTAATCCTAGTATCTTTGGAAAATGTTGAAACTTTTTCCATGTTGAGCTGTGAGCCGACATTTGCTAATGTGACCTGCAATTTGGACAAGGTCATAATAGTATTAGTTATAGTGGAGAAATCATTTCCCCAGTCTATTTATGCATCTCCATTTTATCAATGGGATGTATGTCCTTAACATTAAACTCAAGAGATGTCTTCTTATAATCTAATTCTCCTTTAGGCTGAGGAACTTGTGCCTGAAGAAATTCCATTAGAAATTTTCCTTTCTTTGAGTCGAAGGCTGACAATACCCTGCTTTGGGCACCTGAGGTTTGTTTCCAAAATTTCTTGTATGTGTTTATATTCAAGGCTTCATTTTTTAGTTTTATTTCCTTGAAGATATCCATGGTGCTTTTCTATGGCTCTCTTGAAGTAAATGTACCTGTGTGCATAATCTGCTAATGCTCTGTTGTAGTCATGGAAGTGGTAGGAGACTGTGTAGACTTCTCACCTACTAGTGAAGATACAAGAGGCTCATTAGTATTGATAGGAGTCTACTGTTATGAATCTTTGCTAAGGCTTAATCTGGAACTAAGCTTAGCCTTCTTTCTATACATGATTTTAAATCCCTTTCTGAAGATATACGTCTCTGAAGGGGATGATTCTTCTATGTTCCTTTTGGATGTCTTCTCTTGCTTTGTAGGAGTCTGCACTGTTCATGAAGAAACTTGCTGTTCTTTTGCCTTATGTAATGTATTCTCTATCCACTATGGCTGGTTCTTATACTTCTATATTTCTGGCCTTGGTGTGTGAAAATAAGGATTAGATTTGGTTTCTATCCTTAATTTGGAAACTATCCCTAATGGATCATATGACCAAGTGAAGCTAAGATCAAACTGCATTTTCTTCAATAATTGGTCTGCCTCTACTCCTGCTCTCCTTATGTTGCAAATGAATGGGCAAACCTGTGTTTTTATTTTAAAATGACAATTCTTCTTGGCAGCAAAAAAATGGACCTGATCCATGTTGATCATCTTCCTGATGAATCCTAAGTCAAAAATCCTCTTTGGGAGGAATTTTGGCAACTTATATGGTTGCAGTTTACATCCAAACATTCTTATATCTGTGTAATTTTCATATAAGTACCAATCTCTTGTTTGCACCTGTTTCAATAGCTAAAAAATCTTTTGGATTTCTTCACTAATTCTTGGTTCTTTTTGGTTGCTCAGAACGCCTATGGCTGGGTGAAAAAAAATCTCAATGAACTGTTTATATGTGAACTCATTTTGATCTTTCATAAACAGGGTGGTCCAGAAAATGATAGACTGCTGGTCTCCCTTCTCATTCAGTTTCTGCAATGACAAGTTCATGCTATCCCCCTGAAAGTATAGGAATATGTAGAATAAGACAGAGGTATATTTAAATACCTCCTCTATGTGAAAATTGACCAACTACTGATGAATAGACTCTGCAACGAAATGACTGAAATTTAACACAATTGAAGGTTTAGTATCATTAGAAAATATTGATAAAAATCCTATAATGGCCTCCTCTACATATTGATCAAAGTAGTATCCAAGAAGGTAATATATAACAGTGGTTATGTTCTTGGTTCTCTCAGGGAATAGGGATGAAGGATAAGGAGGATTTTTCTTCGGTAATGAAGCATCTTGTGCTAAGAATACTTCTAGAGTTTGGGCTCTCTTAGCAAAGTCTAATTTCTAGTATGTTTCAATCAGGGCTTCATAAGAAAATGGGGTACCTTTTTTGACTGTGGGGGCTAGCATCATTTCATCATTAGCCTGAGGGGTTATGGTAAACAAAACTTGTCCATTGGAACTGTTTATGGCCCTTTGGCTTGGAAAATATGAGGCATGAAATTTTATAATGAAATTGGGAGTGCTGTGGGTAGGAGGAGAAATATAACAAGGTAGGTTGGACTCTTAGAGAGTGATTTCATCTGATTTATTAATCAATTTATCTTCGAGCCAACAATACATCTCAAGAATGCCAAGCTCACAAAGTGTTTCATGAATCCTGTAGTCTCTATCAATCATAGGGATATGGTGAAGATCTTCAGGAGGAAATATCATAGGATTGATGTTTTCCTTTGGTCCCTTGTCCTTGAGAGGCATGATTTCTAAGGTTGGAAGTGTAAATTTGATTGAGAATCTAGGAAATTTCTTGAACAGACAAAGCGTTATAGACAGGGAACATAAAGGATAATTGGAATGAGCAGGCATTGGAAGCTTAACAATGTCATATTTTAACAAGAAACCTGTAATTAAAAAAGTAATTCTGTAACCTGTAAACAAAATAAAAGAATATTTATATAGAAATGCAGGTTTTCTATTGGTGGCGTAGGTTAACGGTTAAGCCAATTGAATGCTTAATGGAATGATAATGGAGGGAATGATGTGATTTATTGAATTTTAACGGGAGAATAAGGTCAACAGGCAGATGAGATGGTAGATGAGGTGGTGACAACAAAATGGCGGATGCTCAATGGTCAGGTAAATGGTATTGGTATCAGAAATCAACCTTTCAGAGGGGGGGTTGAGCATTTTCCAGTTTCGCTCATAGGGGGTCCGAAAGACCGAGGTGCTTCCATGTATCAGCGGAATGTTTTTCCTTACCACTGAGTTTGGACCCCCATGGTGGTAAAGCTCGGTTTGTGAAGGGGGGCCGAAAGGCTATGAGAACTGTCGGATGTAGAAATATGTGGGAGTGTGGGAGGACCGTTAGATGTGATTAAGGGGAACGGTGGGGTCAGGAATTGTTAAATAAAGTGCCGGGAATGATATAAAGGGGAATGCCTTAGGGAATGAAAAAAAAAGGGATGAATGGCGGGAAGATCCAATATGGTGTTAGAAACTTAGGATATGGGTAAAAATTCTTGGGATAGTGTTAATGTTTTTAGAATAACCATATAAATCTTTCTTATTTTTGTGGCACATTTAGACTAGCTGCGGGTGAAATTTTTACAAACATTAAAATGAAGCTTTACTTTTATTTTTCTTCCCTAACATTTTATTTTTCTTTGAATTCTTTATTTAGGGCAGCTAACACCTATCATTTTATTGATATGGATTCCTATAAAACATAAAATTTTCCTAACATTTTTAACTTTTTCATTCTTTTGTATCCATATCCTACCTTAACATTTTCAAATTTTTTTGACTAATTGTGCTAACTTATCGAAACTAGATAATGTTACAAGAGATGCCACCAAATTTCTCCACCTACAGTGTTAGGAATTTTCCTATCTCCTAATATTTATGCTTTACCATACATCCCACCATACAATGGTTGAGAATCCCTAGACCTAATCAATACTCTACCCTACAAGATTTATCGTATATCCTGCCATTCACTGGCCAAGGATTCTTAGGCCTGGTAGAGGGCACACACCTCTAGGATTTACCATATATCCCTCCATTCACCAGTCGAGGATTCTTAGGCCCACCGAGGCACACAATATCCAAATTTACCACAACCCATAGTCCGATTCAAGGGTTACTAGGCCAAGGATTTACCACAATCCATAGTCCGGTTCAAGGATCACTAGGCCATGTGTTCTTTATTTCAGAGACCACCTCACTTAGTTTCAAATCCATCTGACAATCTAGATAACCCACAACATGGGAACTCGATTACACCATGGCTATCCGGAAATGGAATGGAAAGGTTGAATAACACTGTCACACTTGGAAAATTCCATGCCTATGACAAAAAGAGAACCAAGAACACACATGCTTAACCATGCATGCCAAAACTAACAAAGAAATCATACATGCAACTCGATAACTACAAACAATTTCACTGTAGCCTCGTGATCCCGCTCTTCCTTCTTTGATCTTTGCTTCTTCTTACATTCTTTGATTTTCCTGATCTAATGCTGAAGTGATACAAGAAATTTTTAAGTGTCTAAGAGTATGAGATAGAGAAAATAGAGAGAGAGCTCCAAACTGAACTAACAAAAGGTACCAACTAATCCTCAAAAACATTTTTATTAATGAGGCCTTTATTTTCTTCAATTTTCCATTATTTTCCTTCATTTTCCTCCTCACATGCAACCTGTGACCTTTCATCTTCATTTTCTCCAATTTTCCATTATTTTCATAAATAAATTCAAATGATTTCCATTTTGCCTTTCCAAAACCTTTGCCATTGCATTTGCCAATTTACTTAGCCATAATAAACCAAATGAACACCCACACTAGGATGTCTTTTCCCAACATTCAACTTGGAATAAGTTTCCCATAACCGTGGTTATTATTTTTCCATTATTAACTTTTACTACATGGAATTTTCATCAGGGTTGTTACACTTTGCATCTAATAAACATACATAATAGGTCAAGCAGTTGCCATTGGCAGAATGGCGGTACAACAAATCCTTCCATACTTCACCAAAAATTTCCCCATTTACTACACTTTATGGATATCATCCTCTATCCCTTACAAAACCCTTGAAAGTGACTATAAAGGCTTAAACAATGGAAGACCACATTGGGCACTAATAAGAGGTTCTCAAATTATTGAAGGACAATTTTTTATAACAAAAAATATGATGAAACAACAAGTAGATCAACGTCGTAGTGAAAGGAAATTTGAAGTGGGGTATTCGGTATTTGTGAGATTACAACCATATAAACAGATGTCCCTTAAGCAACAAAAGAAGGAAAAAAAATGGGCACCAAGGCATTATGGCCCCTGTAAATTGATTTAGAGGATTGGAAGTGTGGCTTACAAATTGGAGTTTCCTCCATATTCACGTATACATACAATCTTCCATGTTTATATCTTAAAGAATGTTATTTGTGGCAAGATACTAGTCTAAAATATTTTACCAAAGATTAATTATGAAGGAAAAAATCATATTAGAACAAAAAAAAAATACAAGAAACAAGGATTAAGTAGCTAAGAAATTGAGAAAATATTGAATACCTTGTCAAAAGGAACCTACTAGGGGAAGAGGCGACACAAGAAAATGAGTTTTTCATGCAAAAACACCCACACTTACTTAAGTGTTGAGGACACCAATTGTTTGAAGGGAAGGGACATGTTAAGCCCTATATAAGCCCAATATTAAAGCTCGTTATTAAGCCATAAATATTTGAGTGATTATATTTGTATTGTTATATTGTTATGTCGACTCTAAATTTTCATTGTATCATTTCATTATAATTGTACCCTCTATATCTTGTTTATATACCAAGGAGACCTTAACTTAGGATCATCAAATATTGTATTATACATTGTATTCATTGTCAAAGGATCCCCCCCTGTTGAAGGTGACTGTAATTATTGGTTTCTTATAATTTTTAAGGTGCATGGTTCATAACATCAACATACTCATATGATGATTGTGATTCAACACACATGGGGTACTTTAGTCATTGACTCATACAAAGTGTTTATATTTAATGTATTAGGAATATAAGTAAGGATCAAGGGTTAAGTCATGGAATGGATAATGATTCTTGGAAGTTACACTTGTTGCCTTATTTCACCATGGTGGTTATGAATTCCTTCTAGTTAAGTGTGACCTATTGGAAATACTTAGGGGGGGGGGGGGAATGAAACAACATTTCTTATCAATTAGCACTTTTAAATATTTCCAGAGCATTAGTTAATCTTCAATTATTCTTGATTTTTATCCAGTAACAACAATAAACAATAGAACACAATAGACACACAAATTTTAGGTGGAAAACCCCTTCCGGGTCAAAAACCACTGAACGCTTTTCTAATAAATTATTTAATCTTCAGCCCCAACTGAAATGAAAGTTAAAACTTCCTTGAATTCTAGAAAATAATTATTCTCCAGCTCCCACTCGAAGGACCCCCCAATGCCCTGGTTTCTTCAGTAGTCATCTGAATGGATTCCCTAACATCCTAGACCGGCCTACCACCCTGAAGTGTTCAGAGGCTCCAACTTGTAGGTGACATCATGCACCAACCTAGCACCTCCCTGACACCCTATAATGATCATAAATAATAAAAGAGTGTGGAATCCCGTACTAGGGACAATGATGCACGATACAATATGATTCACAATGATTTTCTTGAACTAGACCAATCACCCAATCACACTATGACTTGCAACCCAACCATAACATTATCTAACAATGACACTTATACCTCCCAACAATGCCTCTCCAACTCTATGTAGATTGAATCTTTTACAATTTTACAATGATGATTTTTACAATATTGAATTTTGACATGACCTAATACTTGACTTGACACTGCTTCTGTGAACACTAGAAGCTGTTGAGGTACTGTTGTGCTTGCTTCAAGTAATGGTACTTTAGCATTGCATTGTCCTTCTAGTATGTGTCTGAGTTTTCCTATTGTGTCCTCCTTCCTGCACATGCATTAATGAACAAGAACCAAACTAGTATACAAACAAAATACTTATACTTTTTTGCAAACCATATGTCAGAGAAATATTCAAAATTCAAATGTAAATACGTTCAACATTTATGAACAAAACCCAATCAAACATACATAAAAAATACTTACACCGTTCTACAAAAACACATGTCAGAGATGTTATTCAAATTAAAATTAAAACACTAATCATACATACCGATTTGTAGCAGACTTGCCTTTGACTGTTGATGTGTTGTCCTTACTGCAGTGATCCTTGAATGCATATTTTTTCTTTCCTTCTAGAATCTCAATATTGAATCTTCTGTATCTATGTAATTTCGAATCTCCAAGGTCTGAAACTGTGCCTTATGGTAGCCCTCTGAGTCCTATTTCTAACCCCATAGGTCTGATCAATATTGGATTCTTCAGGAAATAGTTATGCCCAATCTCGTACGATGACTTGATTATAGACCGGTTCAGTAGAGAGAACTTGTACAAAGTGTCATGTGTCACTGTTTCAACCTTCAGTCCTGAAAATGATATCAAACAAACTAAGTTGCACCCTCTTTCTGTTACTTTTTTTTGAAATTTAAATCCAATGCTCAGAGAGAAAGTTATGACAATTTTCCCAAGGTCACCTGTTTGATATAAAATTCGGGAGCCTGCAAAAACCCTAACTTCCTCAGATCATATCTCCTAAAATATAGAGAACCAATATATGGAATTTGGTCAGGCGCTTCAACAAGATTTCAGAACAAATGGGTTTTTTTTCAGCATTTGATGCTTTGTAGAAAAAACGTTATAGAGATAATTCCACGATGACCCGTTTTAAGTAGGAGGATATGAGGGTCACACTTTATATAAATGATTAGGTTGAGAGGGTCTTCAACAAGTGAACATTGGAGGGATTTTTAGGAGTTTAAAAAATGATTAATTATTGACTGTTCAATGACCACAACCAATGATTAGTGTCATGCCACAACCCCATGGGGTTTTAGCCCACTAACTGGGGTTACTAAATTCAAACACGAATATCTATCAAACCATGAAGAATTACATGGCGTGCCATATATCAATGGAAACATATCGAAAAGTAGAAACGATAAAAAATATCCTTGAAGCATAATAGAGTAATTTTTCAAGTAAAAATTCCCATGCAATATCGGGGTAGCCCTTGGTGCTGCTTGGGTTGAAATCAATGAAAACTACTGATCAAAAATCTCCTCCTTTGGCATTGAAGGCTACACAAGTACTCCCCCTACGATCATGACACCTCTTCCTACAACATTCTCTCCCTCTTTGTCATCAATGGAAAAGGGTAACTCAACTTGAAAAACATCATCTTGCGGACCTGTACACACCTCAACTCCCCTTTTTTTACTTAGTTAGATAAGAGAAAGTGTCTAATGACAAATTGGGAGAATCCCAATATTTAGGCAAAGATACTCAAATTATTCACAAGGTAATGGTTTGGTAAAGAAGTCAAAATTTTTTTCCTTTGTGCCAACATATTCAAGCTTGATATTATTTTCGGTGACCTTCCCTCTAACAAAATGATATTTGATTTAAATGTGCTTTGTTTTGGAATGCATCACAAGATTCTTGGATATATTGATGGCATTGGTGTTATCGAAAAAGATGGGAATAGGCTCATAAAAATTGACTTGAAGATATTGCAAAGTTTGCTTCATCTAGAGAACTTGAGTACAACAAGATGCTACCGTGATATATTCTGCTTCTGCTGTGGATAACGGGACTGCAGACTGATTTTTACTTAACCATGAAACAAGGAAACCACCTAGATATAATGCTGCTCCACTAGTACTCTTTTAATCATCAACACTTCCTGCCCAATATGCATTTGTATAAGCTTGGATAACTAGAAAATTTCCTTTGGGATACCATCAACCATATTCTGTTGTGCCCTTAAGATATCAGAGAATTATTTTGACAATATTATGAGATTATTTTGGTGTTGCTTGGAATATTGCTACTTGTCCAACTACCTGCATTACTTATGGCTGAGAAGCTATCACATATAGAAGAGTGCCAATCATAGATCTATACAACCTCTGGTCCACATAATTTGACGAATCTTCTAAACTTAACTTGCAACCTATTACCATTGGGGTAAGGACATGATTGCAATCTTCCATCTTGAATTTCTTGAGCATTTACTTGATGTACTTGGTTTGATATATAAATATTCCTTTATCCTGCTGAGATATCTGAACCCCTAAAAAGTAAGTCATCTAGCCAAGTAGAGAAATTTAAAACTCACTTTTCATCTTTGTGGAGAATATTTTACTTAATTTGTCATCTGCCATCATTACTCAAAAGTTGCTAAAAAAGCAAGGTGGGCTTGTTGTGATGAATGAAGTTGTTGACTTATTCTGGTTCCAATTCCTTCATTTATGTTGCCAATGATTTGATTTTATGGATTATTCTTTTGACACCATTCTTTTAAAGCTTTTGGAGAATTTTGTTGCACATCCTGCTGATCATTTCTTATTTCCTCTTCGTTGACTGTTGTTTCCTTATTTGATTGGTCTTGTTATGGAGCTTCTTCTTCATCCTTCCCAGATTCTCCCTAAGATTCCTCAGATTTTCTTCAAGGGAAAATATCATTGTCATCCTTTGTAACAAAATATTCATCAAAAGTAACATTTATGCTTTCCACTATTTGCTGTTGCCTCACATTGTAGCATCTATAAACCTTCCTTTACATGAACAACCAACGAAAATACCTTCATCAACATGGGAATAAAACTTGCCCAATTATTTATCTTCTCTTTTGATGTAGTATTTTCTTCCAAATATTTTGAAGTATTTTACGTTAGCCGGTCTTCCTTTCGATAATTTGTATGGAGTCATGTTACAATTGTTCCTTAGAAAACATATGTTTATAATGAATACAACTGTTTCGATTACCTAAACCTAGAATTTATCATCTAATTTTGAGTCATTTAACATTGTTCTAGCCATTTCCTGTATGATTCTTTTTTTAATTTCAACAACTCCATTTTGCTGCGGTGTTTTGGCTATTGAGAATTGCCTTTTTATTCCATTTTCATCACAATACTATTGAAATGCCTTGGAAGTGAATTCTACGCCATTATCTGATCTTAGACATTTGATCTTCAAATCAGTTTCATTTTCGACCAATTCCTTATAGATTCTAAAACACTCTA